>JBAJNP010000760.1:0-79711 GCA_036877545.1 Yasuhikotakia modesta | reverse complement strand
CAGCCTCACAGGTGTATTCTCCAGCATCCTTCTTCTCTACGTTCTCCAGCACCAGTTGACGGCTCTTGCCCTTTGACTCAATATGGACACTCTTACTGGAGCTCAACTGCTTGCCGTCCTTGAACCATTTCACCTCAGTTTTGGAGTCAGATACATCACAGCTCAGTGTGGCCTTTTGTGAAGCAGATACTTTGACTTCCTTCTGATAGGTGTCCTTGTTTGAAAATGCGGCCTGAGTTTCTGAAAGAACATTCACCATTTGCATTTGTTTTTTATCATTACTGTTTATTGCTTGAGTAAAACATCACAAAAGATAAACAAACAACTAAAATAAACCAACGAAAAGAAAAGCTTACACTTCCCAGACATTTTTAGTCATAAGACTATAAACACTTTAATGGACAATTACCATTGATGAACTAATATTGTCCACAACTATAATTTGACACTGGCATGATAATTGGCAATATTGTTACTTTTGTATAACTTCTAAGGTCTTTATTAGCTGAATGAGCATTTAGCGCTTAGCTTTACCAGCACTGTTAAAAAAAGTCATGACATTAATTAAGTATTTTGGCATGTCTGATTATTCTTGTTCATTAAAATTCTTAGTTTCAGACTAATTAGCGTTAGTCTTACCTTTTATCTTGACCAGGAATGTCATTTTGTCCTCCGCCGTCTCACATGAGTAGCGTCCTTCATCGCTCTGCTTGGCACCCTTGATGATCAGCTTTCTTTGTGTCCCCTGGGAGACAAAGGTTGTCCTCTTGTCCTCTGTTATTTCTTTCTGTTCTTTCTTCCACACCACAGTGGTTCCAGGAGATGCAACCTCACAGCTCAACACAACGTCACCCATCAGAGCGTCATTCTCCTGGGGCTGGGCTCTTGGCTTGTTAATAAACTTAGCTGGCTCTTCTGTTAGGAGAAAAGGGAGGTTTATGCATTAAAAGGTTTGTTCTTTAACATGGAATGAATTCTAAAAGATGGCATAAGAAACACAGTCACATCGAATATCCATTTTGAAACATAATCTTGAGGTTGGGAACTGGCAGTACTCATTAGTCTAACAGCCAAGAAAATGTAGGGTTTGTTCGTAAGATGCTAATGTTGATGTGCAGATATTTTAAAGGTTTGAAAGTGTCAGTGTCACATACAGCTCGCTTGGCAGGGTTTAAACTGTTATAGTTTCTATGTTTAAAAAAATCTAATTATTGAAAAACAAATAATGATTGCAATGATCTTTATTTATGATGTCTAAACTAACATTATTAAGAGTGTCTATAACAACATTGTGTTTCCAGTTTTTAAAAACAGTATAAAATATATTGTATTGTATTTATATATTGTATGTATTTTAACACATCATGTCTATCGGTCTAGCATATTGAATATGATGACTGCCAAAGTATGAGAGCTAAACAGCTCTGTTACCCGACAACACGCCCTCCAACACTTCCTGTTCAGTGTAGCTTTAGCCCAGCTGTTCCTGGCTGTTACCACTGACCTCTTACCCCATTTATCCACTCAGAACTGTCTGTACTGTCTGTACTGAGCCAGGATAAGAAGCACTGACCACACAGCAGAAATCTTGTGTACCTAAGTTATTATATGGCAGGGTGCAATCTTCCCATATATGTAACACTATGTACAAACATGCTTAATTAGGTATATCTATAACAATAGTTATAAAAATGAAGATAATAGGAGGGTTAAGAAATCAAAAATAGCTATATTACCTTTAAGAGAAAGCTGAACAGAGATTTTATCCCCGTCACACATGCACTCGTAGACGCCAACATCTTCATGGGTAACGTTGTGGACTGTTAGCATGCGTTTACGCTCCACACTGGTGGCTTCATATTTTTTGCCCATCCTCAGTTCTTTCCCATCCTTCATCCAGACAACCTGCAGCAGACGCGATACGAGCAGTTACAGAACCAGATACCGTACCATTATGCCTACACATATATCAGGGGTTTGCGCTACTTGTATAAGAAATGACTCTACAAGAATCTTTCTGAGATACTGCACTGAAATGTGTATAAATTCTGAGCTTCTGTTAAATGTAATTGTCGTTTCAAACTGGTTTCCTGCCTGTTTCCTATTGGTTGGCCTAATAGTCAGGAAAATCAATGTTTGGAGAAATCAACCAACAAATTAAATGGGTCATGCATAAATTCTTTGCATCTTGTTACCTGGACGCTTGAATCTGACACCTCTGTGTACATCTGTGCAGAAGAGTGTGCGCTGAAGGTAAACACCTCCACCTGAGAGGACTTATTGGTGAAACGTGCAGGTGGTGCTAAGAAGAAAGAGACAACGTTAAAAGAACATTTACTGTCATGCGTTTTATTAGTCTCTGTGTCAGCTGTAACTGTAGACAGCTGTTCCTTAACCCCACACACTTCATTTCTTACCCTTTACATGGAGCGTACTAACACTCTGAGATCCACCACCCATAAATTTGACCTGTGCCCCATCCAGTGTCATGGACACCTCCCTAATGACCAGCGTGTGGGTGGTCTTCGATCGCATGATTAGGTACTCGGACCCACTACGGATCATTCGGTCATTTATGGTCCAGGATCCAGAGCAAACAGCTGACAGCTCTACAGTAAAGGTGGCTTCTTCACCGACATGGGCACTGCAGTTTACCAGGCCTGTCTTCAATGATGCTGTGGGCTCTTACCAAAAAAACAAAAACAAGCCATTTTATCATTAAGCTAAATGTTCAGAACATTCTGGAAAGTCCATATTGGTTTTTCTGTAAGAAACAAGTATGGGACATAAAACATTTAAAAAGTCTTACCAAGGTAAAACGTCCCTGGAACCTCCAAATATGCGCTCTGACCAAAATCATTCACAGCTGAGATACGGAACTGATAGCTTGTCTCTTCGGGGACTTCGTTTATGGTGTATTCAGTGCTTAAAACAGTTGTACTCGTGACTTTGAGCCAGGTTTGGGCTCCCACCTTCCTACGCTCCACAATGTAGCCAGTGATGGGGACCGGTCGTTCGCTGTCTGGTGGGGACCAGCAGAGTGTGATGGATGAATCCGTCTTGTTCCGCACCGTTGGTTCCACTGGGGGATCTGGGGGGTGTTTCCTTGGTGCTAAGATCAGATGTTAAAGTGTTATCATGAAGAACACCGTACGTAGCCTATAAACTATTTAAACATGTTTGGGTAGGTCTGGTAGATCATAGGAACAAAGAGACAGGGTGTTTCAACACTTGGGGTGGGCATCCCACACTCATTTGCATACGCACTCACCAGTGACAGAGAAGCGAGTGGAGGTCTTGCAGTCACGAGCGACGAAGGCCACCTCACCCGAGTCCTCCGCAGTACATTCACGAATAGTTAGGGTGTACTGTCTGTTTATGTGGGCAATGATAATTCTGGAGTCTGCTTTTAGCCTCTCCCCATTCCTAGTCCAATACGCATCATCTACTGGTTGCTCCAGTTCCACACAGAAGATCACCGTATCGCTAACCGGCACCACTGTCCTCCTTGGCAGCTTTTTGGTGATGTTGCCTGGAATTGTAAAGAAGAACCAGGTCAAAGCAATTTTTTGGGAGCAGGTCATTTCCTGTTTTTTTTTCTAGAAAATTACTTTGTATACTTTGAAAAAACACAATCATATTAACCAACAAACTACATGGAAATATAGTTTTACCCAGAACTGTAAGTTCTGCCACGGTGCGACTGCCTTCCTTCATCTCACAGATATAGACAGCGTCATCATTGGTGGTAACATTGTGAATCGTGAGCCGTCGCAAGGTACCCTCCTCCTCCATGCGGTACTTGGAACTTTGTTCTAGACGTGTTTCTTCCATGTACCAGTTGGCTTTGGTGTGTGACATTGGTACCTCACAATGCAGAGTTGCTGTTTCCTTTTCCTTCACCTCAACATCTTGCAGCTTCTTCTTGAACGGGATCTTTGGTTCTGATGAAGATACACATTTGTGAACACAATGAAACTACAGTATAATAGGACTTTTCAATTGATAGCCATGAAGTATCCGCTTCATTTTCTTCATCCTTTTTGGTCTCTACGTAGTGTGAGAAATGATATGCTTATAATGACATGGTGGTACAATATTATCAAACCTGATTGATGACAATTAATCAGTCCCTTTAAATAGAGTAAAATTTAAAAACCAGTACAGTAATCATAAACCAAGAGTAGAATTGGATTTATAACTTTATAAGACACAGCAGTTGGGACAATATCAAACAAAGTCCGATGTTCAAAATCTACAAGCTTAACCTTAACCAGCTGGAATTTGAATGTAAAGTAGAACCTGTTTACACAAAAACAGCTAAAAAAATAACATTAACTTCACACTCTTGATCCTTATAGGAACGTCTCCACACTTTGGATTCAAATGGCCGAATGGCATGTGGCTTAATTTCTGTGACCTTTCTCCAAGGTGCCTATGCCATGAGAGTTAAGGCCCAAGAACAAGAGAGCAAAACATTATTGCTACACTTCTGGCTAAAATTAGACATGTCTACTGAATTCACACACCGTCTGCCGATCAGATCGTGACATTGCATTTGTTAACAAAGACTGTTCTGCAATAACTTTGGATTATGGATCAATGGTAATTGTTGAAGACGTCATATGGAAAGTCACCCGCTCAGTGGCGTCAGGTGGGAGCCTACAGCTTACCATCACAACAACTGTGAACTAATCATCACCCGCAGAAAATAGGTGTAACGCTACACCCTGTTAAACGCTCTTGCTAGCACTTGGCCGCGATGAGGCGAAGCTGGATGGCAAAGATGACTGTCAATAATAGATTAAAGTTCAATTTAAAAGGTGGTGATTCTGTAGAGCCATCTTAATATGGTCATTCTAAACTGACAGAAACATTCATCTTAATGATGACTTCTAAACATTTGTAAATTAACCATAATTGTAAGACAAACAGTAAATGAACCTAACAATCAAAATTAAATCCCTAATCTGTAACTTTTGCTTAAGTCTAATTAGCTAAAATTTGCTTGCACTTTAGTTGAACATAACTTTGTAAACCATAGTTTTTTATTAGATAACATTCTTTCTTGTGCATGTTCATATTCATTTTGAGTGCATATTCATTTTAAAAGCAGGATTCAGAAAGTTTTGCCACATAAGAACTATAACAGACTGATTTTGTACCTTTGACGATCACCAGCACAGCGCTGTAGGTCTGTCCAGCCATGTTAGATGCATTGCAGGTGTACAGCCCGTTATCATTTTGCTTGCAGTATAGCACCTTGAGGATGAAGTTTTCTGCCTGATCCTCATACATAACATGTCTGCGGCCCTCGCTGATGTTTACCCCATCTTTCCGCCAGATAATCTGTGGTTTGGGATGGCCTGTGACAAAACAGCTGAGCTTAGCATGTTTACCCTCTGTGACCGTACAGGTGCGGGTAAACACCCCTTTGGGCAATGTGCTCGCCAAGGCCGAAACCCTCTGATCCTGATCATAGGCAATCCCCAAGCTACCAAGTTCTTCTGTGATCTTGGAGGAAGAACTTGTTAGCGAAGTGGAGGAGCTTTCCGTGGTGCGGTAGAAAGAGATGTCCTTGCGCATTTCTTCTTTTCTCTTCTGCATGTGTGAGAGGAGAGAGGTACTCTTGTCTGCGTTGAGAAGACGAGTGTCCTGCATGTCCACCACTAGAGCCGCTGCAGACTGGGCACGTCCGATGGAGTTCTGCGCACGGCAGGTGTACGTACCGCTATCCATGCTCCTAACGCTCTGGATTCTTAAGGAGCTGGAATCATTGTCTGAGGTAATCTTGATGCGGTTGGTCTCACCCAGATAGCGGCCATCTTTTTCCCAGTCAAAGTTTGGCACCGGATGGGCTGCCACTCTGCAGTAGAAGGTAACATCGCCCCCCAGACCCACTCGGGTGGAGACGGGCTTCACTGTAAACACTGGAGCACGATCTACCGCAGCTGATGACAGCCCTACCTTCAGGGTCACGGCCGCATATGCCTCCCCAACGTTGTTTTTGGCACGGCACATATACTGACCGCTGTCTTCTAGAGTTAGATCGTAGATGGTGAGTCGATAAACGTCACCATCCTCAATTGTTTTGAAGCGTTCCCCTGAAGATAAAATCAGCTTGTCTTTCTCCCAGGTGACAACAGGTACAGGGTTTCCAATGATAGTACAGCTAAGGGAAGCATCCCGGCCCACGCTTAACTGGAAGGCCTTAGGACGTGTTAGAAAGCGTGGGGCACCGCCGAATAGATTCTGATCCATTATTGCTTCCTGCAGAGATAAAACAACACAGATTACGGTAAAAGCTCTTTTACATTTTTGTATATCGTCTTACAAATATTGCATACAACAATCAGTATAATCCTTATATGGTAGATCTTTAAACGACTAAAAAATGTTTTTATTGGCTCAGATTTTAAAGTAAAGGACACCACACTAGCTGGACCTTTTCTGGAAAAACAAACAAATATTAGTTAATAAGTAGGTCTAGTTGGTAAGATTCTAGACTACCAAGGTTTATTCCTAGGTAGGGTCAATCTATGAACTAAAAAGTTATATAAAGAACCCTATGACTAAACTCATTTTAGTAGCGCTGTTTCTGTAAATAGTGTACTGTAAGTCTGTGCGAAAAAATATGTCCACTGATGACACGACTAATGACAATGTAAGTAATTACCATGTCCAGAAGGATCCTAAAATAAACAAGGAAAGCTGAGTGGTGCTCATTTTTAGTCAACCTGAATTGTGCAGCACATTCACTGACAACTACAAAATCCTTAAGTCACAACAATGAACAGCCCCAAAAACAACATTTCTAATTATTTTCTTATATAAATCATTTAATATTCATAAATCTAACTTGTCCATTTAGCCTGTATATAAATGTCACACTGTTACAGTCTCTTCAATCTGATACAACAGCTCCATCAAGGATTTATTGTGGGACAAACAAAAAGAAAGTTTAATGGAAGCCACAAAACTCAACTCAAAACTCTGGCCTAACTTTTCACAGAATAACCAACCCAAGAAAAAAACAGCCAAGCATGAAGTTAGCGACACAAAACTGCATCATCTAAAAGCACAACATCCCCGCCAGAAATGAAAGTTTACCATCTCAAACACAGCAGTAAATTACAAACTGACATCAGATTTGGAATTCCAGCATAACAAAGTTAAACAAAAGGATGTTGGCCTTTGAAAAGCATGACATTTGCCATCCCTGACACCTCACTCTCCTGGGCTGCTTGTCCCAAAAATAACCCGTCAGCTGTCAGGCTCCATCTGCAGTATGTCCATTTGTAGAAGAGATCCGACCTGAGCTCTGATAGGACGTCACTACAACAATGTATTTTGGCATGTACATTTTTGTCAATGGTCCTTTTTACACGTCTTGTAAATTCACTTTTAAGAGGCAATAAAAGTTCAAACCTGTTGATGTTTTCTGTAAGATAAAACCGAGCAATGATACTCAAATTCTTTCAATGCTTTAAAATCAATGTTACATTTAAATTTAGCAGTGCAACTAAATACAAGCAAGAAACTCACAATCGCAGACTTACAAACAAAAAGCAGCTACACAAGAATTGGGATAGCAAATCTTTTTTCATTTACAGTAAGTGACCAGGTTCACCACAGCCCGTGAAAAATAAATTTGCATCTCACCTTTTACTCCTCAAGCTACAGCAGATATGAACCAGTGGAGTTCTTCATAAATATCCAGTGTTGGCATGCGAATATATCCGTGTTAAACAGGTAAATTCCGTGTACTTTGGAGGACCGAGGACAGAGTGTTTTATCCCCCAGTGTCTTTGCTTTCGGTGTGACAAATAGCTGACGCTTTTCTAATGGTCCTGCCTCCTGTTCAAAATAGATATGTCACTTACCGGAGCCAAAGTCAGACACAGCCCTGGACTGTTTTTGTTAAAAATGAGCCTCTGTCTATCAGACTGTTTGAGCAGTTTAACTACCTACTCCAACCTGTCCAACTATTTAAAGTTACTAATAGGCTATTTATAAACCACCCATATCATTGTTTCTAGGTGACAACATATGAAGATTCTTGCTAGTAAATATATTGGTTTGATGCTAGCAACATGCATAATTTACAATGAGGATAACACTTTAAAAATGATTGTAATTAATTGTAAAAGAAACTATTTCAAAAGCATAAATTGGTCAAAAAAATACACTTTACCATATGCATTTTTTTATTTAATTTAATTTGACTAAGCTGCCCGGATCCATTTAAACTCCAAAACCTTGAAACTCACTTTGGTGTATTTTAAGAGACAGATGCAGCTGAACCCACTAGCTAACATCACTAACTGATGGTTTAGTTAATTCTCGTCCGATTGTCTCATATTTTCCCTAAAGGCCGGCGGGTCTTTCCCTTTATCTAGCATGTCTGTTGAGTGACAGCAGCAGATTGGCCCGGCTCACATTATAAACGGCCTGAAATCCTAGCAGCTGGATCAGCCGAACTCTTGGTGTGGGAGGGAGAATCATGCTCTCGGCTTTCTGCTGCTTTGGTTAGAAACTCGTCGCTTTTACACTTTTACACTAGAGCCTGATTCTGATTTTTTTTAAAGCCCACCGATTGTGCAAAAGCACCGATTAAATGAACATAACACAATTATTCAAACGACAATATGTATGAAGCGTGTATTTTAGGCTGAACTTGTTATATTTAAACTCTGTTACTCTAGGTGTTGCCTGTTTTAAAGACAGCTCACTTTGCACATTTTAACTCCTTTAAAATACATAAATCTCTCTGTTACTCTCTCACTATATATAGCAATTTATTAACAGTACAGGTTTAAGGCTAAATTTTGTTCACAACAAAAAAAACAATTTGATTTGGTTGAAAATATCCGCCCTCTCCTGGCCTGAAAATGAAATTACACATAACTAGGACTGAGCAAAAAGCTAACAAAACTGACGACTTAGAAGTTTCTTGGGCATTTATAGTTTATTATCCATCATGCCTATCAAAACAAATACTGTACGATTTATGAAATATATTCTAGATTCTGTTCTTAAAAATGAATTTTGAAATACTTTGACCTCCTTCATTACAAAACTCCCTTAAGTTCTTTGGCAAGAGACAACCAGTACAGGTTGGATAAAGTAGAACATATAAAAAACTACATAATGTATCAAAAATGCCACCTAGAAAACTTTAAAAAACTTTAAGACATCAGGGCTAACCACCTATTAGCCACAAACTAGCCTTAAAACTGTCGTCTGACTGGTGATTTCTGAAAGTTCAGTCTTTTTTGAGTTTGGTGAGTTCCCATTGTCCACCTCCACACAGTCGCAGCATGACATCATGATGCTGGTGATAAAAAACAAAAGACCCATTTAAAATCAGTGTATGGATCTGTCACGTGAAAAGGTCAAAGGTCGTCACCTTTTCCAGACTGCTGCGGTGACCCAGGCTGATGATGGTCATTCCCAGCTGCTTACAGCCTTTATACAGCTGCTCCTCTGCCTCTTCTGTCAGGGCACTGGTGGCTTCATCCAATACTAGCACAGACATCATCCGTGTCATGACAAAGGGAGCATCTGATTGGTCGTTGAAGACAACAGGAAGTGCGATGACAGCTTGTGAAGGTACTGACCTGCGTATTTGGGCTGCAGGTAGAACAGTCTGGCGAAACAAAGCCTCTGCATTTCTCCTGGTGACAAAACATCATACCTGTGCCAGCACAAAGGTTGTGGGTTTGATTCACAGGAAACATAATGATAAAAGGTATGACTTAAATCCAAGTTAAGTCATTTTGGATAGAAGCTTCTGCTAAATGCAAAAATCT
The DNA here is from genome assembly GCA_036877545.1 of Yasuhikotakia modesta. Classification (NCBI taxonomy): domain Eukaryota; kingdom Metazoa; phylum Chordata; class Actinopteri; order Cypriniformes; family Botiidae; genus Yasuhikotakia; species Yasuhikotakia modesta. Next base: position 69,899 of record JBAJNP010000760.1, on the reverse strand, counting down.
CAATGTAAACCAATTTGAAAGTTAAACTGCTCTGTAAAACTTAATTTACAAACACCCAAAATAACGTTGCATGTCACATTTTAAGGTTGAGAAGAAAGAATCATCATCTAACCAGTTCCAGTCGACTTTTGCATCCAGCCCTCCGGTTCTGCTCGGAAGATTCGACTGACACACAGAAACACACGGTACCAAAAGGTTTGAGAAACAAACCTTGACAAATTTTTAAATATTACTGAAGCAGACTTACCAAACCAGAGAGTTTCAGGTATTTGAATATTCGTTCATCATCTGCAGAACCTGTGATGAAGGTTTACATTCGTTAAACTGTAAAACGTCAGTATTAGTTTTAACACCGATTCTTAAGAGCCCTGACCAGTCTGCAGTGACTTACAGAAAGTACATTTATGTTTATAATAAACACCAAGCAACTTTAATGAGCTTAAATCTGAACAACCTATGCAATTAATTCTTATAGAATTAATTAATTAGAATGAATAGAATTAGGGTTATACACACCTGAGGCTGGATATATATCCTTTAATGGATAGATCACCTGCAAAAATTTAAAGATGCACATCTTAAATAAATGTTTCTGTATTTGGCATAAGACTTCAGATATAAGAAGTGCCAGTCACACAGATTTTAATGGTGAGTAATGAGCGGATTAGCTTTGCTAATATCTCACCTGTTCTCTGAGAGTACCATCAGTCAGATACGGTTTCTGTGGTAGGAACATCACACCCCTCGGTCCGAAACACGTCGTCATCTCCACAGAACCTGAGTTAACAGGAAAGCCACATGTACACGTTTCCTACCGTGTGACAAACCCATCAGTTTGACTCTCATTAGTTGCTTTTAAACATCTGTGAATCTAGTTTTCCTGCTACTGATGTCTTTTGTTCATCTTGTTTACCGTTGCTTGGCTCCCAGAGGAAGTTGAGGACCCTCAGTAAGGAGGTTTTCCCTGTTCCTGTGTTTCCCACCACAAGAAGGTTTGTTCCTTGCGAGATCTTTAAGGTCAGATCCTTCACCAGCAGCTCGTTTAATGCGGGGGATTTGTAGGAGAGTCGATCCAACACAAATGCTGTGTCTGCTGGGATGCCCTGAACATCCATATCACTTAAACAAACAAGAATTATCTCATAAAATCTCACAGTTAAAGGCTTTTCGCTGGTTTTCATACGTCAGCCAATGGAGGCCAAGATCAGGTCTTACCTGTCAAAGTCTCCCGATTCCTCTGACAGTCGATCATATCTTTCCTGATTCCGCTGTTTGCGAACAATATCAGACATCACTTCCCTTAATTCCCCAATTCTGGAATTACAGAGGAAATAAGAAGCACAAACACTGAACGTAACTCAGAAACAACCATCACTGATGCAGGGCATCTCTTACACAGCACGGGTCTCTAACCTGTGTGTGTATCCGGCGACATCAGACACTGTGGTTGAAAGGTCTATGAGCTGAGTGAAGCAGTTGATCAGATAAATGCAGACAAAAGCGTTCTGAAACAAACACAGCATGTGATTAACGTCACGAATCACGATCAACATCATAACACCTTCTTTTTGCTCATTTGTCTCACCTTGCTGACTAGAGCGCTCAGTTCTCCAGGTGTGAGGTCATCGTACGCCCCGGAAAAGATGGGTATCGCTATGACGATATAGCTGAGGATGCTGCCCATATAGTCAAAGGTGTTTACCCCAACTGAAAGGGTTAACAAGGATCACACTCTGAGTCCATCAAACAGGTTATTATTGTACTTTGGTTTGACAGCAACACTGTCATTTGTGTATGTGCAAAAGCTAAATTAGTTTAATTAATAAATTAGTTAGTAATATAGACGTAAACAAGTAAAGTTTACTTAAACAAGTAAAGAGGTTCTTACTGTAAAGCCAAAGCTCTTTGTTCATCAGACTTCTCTGAGTGGACAACAGCATCTGAAATCTTCTGCTTGTTCGCATGTGTTCCACCTTCCCTGCCCTGAACAACAGCACACTACTTAGTTCACTTAGTTCACTTCTGCACTTCTTAGTGTGCTAAAGGCAGTTCACCGTTTAATGTTGGCCTGAACAACCCAAGAAAAAAACTGACCTGTAGAAAGCAGCAGATTCTGCGTTTACTCGTATCTGCATGTGTTTGAACCTGAATCATCACACCAGCAAACCGAATAAAATCATGATTACAGCCAAACAGAGACCGCAGAGTTACGGTTCAAATAACACAAATGCGGGACGTACTGACTCAAAAACATCTCTCTACCTGAAATCTCCTTCCAGCCGTTCCTGCTCAACCAGCATCGACACAATGGGTCCCATCAGAACCTTATTGACGATGGTTCCAACCCCAAAGTAACCGAAGATGCTAACAAATCCAATCCAACCAGCACTGAAGAACAAAAGGAAAAGAAGTGTGTTGATACAACACAATACGCAGAGCTTGAGTTCACACGGCAAGCTGCTTGAAGTAAAATAATCTGCCAAATGTATAAATGTAATATGTTCTTTAAGATAAGGACACATCTCCTCTCACCTGTTGAAGCACTGATAGGTGTAGTAGGAGACAGTAAACGGGGAAATGAGAAGTCGGCTCGCCATGGTGCTCATCTGCTTACACAACCGCTCTACATCCTGACTGATTCGCTGGTCTCTACACACACACACCATTAACATACAATGCTGTGTTTAAAATACTGAAATGTTGACACATGGGTGATATCACAGGTGTTTTGTGAATGCATTACGGGTTGTCGATGTCTTTGCGCAGTACGTTCAGCGTGTAGTAAACACGACCCTGGAAGTACGTGTCGTGCATCTCTTCGGTTAAAGTCTTCCTCCAGCTCACATACAGCAGACTGCAGATGTACTGGTCCAGACTCTTCAACTATTGATTAGGGATGAAGCAGAATTAACCTCAATGAATGCACACAAACCTGTGAGAGTAAAACTACTGACTCGTATGTTAATGTTTCTCTAAAGAAAACTGTCTGATAGAGCAACGATTTGCACACATAAGTGTAACTTACCATTGAATTCACCAGGATAAGCAAGACTGCAGACGCCACCAGATCTCTGAACTTTCCATAGTTCTTCTCAGACAGAACCTCATAGAACTGACTCGGAATCAGACCCACTTGATATATGACGAGTTGCACTGGAAGTACAGTAACACAGAACAATCTAGAACCCAAACAAGGCGATAATAACCAAATCGTTATTGATAAATACCTGAAAGTGCGACGCCGAGGAGCGTCAGGAACATGCGCACATTTTGGTTGGACCAGGATGGAAACAGGACCTTCACAATATTGAAGAATCTCTGAAGAAACTTCCAGTCTAGTTTCGGTCTTGTGGAAACACAGACACACGCTGTACTGTCAACCAACTAGTTCTCAAGACATGTCAAAACTTTGACGCAATAAAGCCAATATCTCGCTGTCTTTGACGTGCATCTACGCAAGAAGACAAACTTGCCTTAAAACGCTGTTGCTCTTCAACGGTGGCATGACAATAAAGTCTCGGTGTGACCCTCTGCTCGTCAAATCGTGTTGTTTTCTGCCTGTTTAAATGTCTTTAAAGGCTTCATTGAGCGAGATTTGGGTTCAAAGTCTGACGCAGCATGTGACAAAATATTAAACATGATTTAAGTGGAACAATAATAAACTTAAACATCCGACGTCCTTTTTTAACGTTATTGAGACGCGTTGAAACAGAAATAAACGCTGATGAGGTTATTTATCGTAATGCATGAATAAAAATCATAAATGCACAGATTGCATTTCATTTCTCTGTATATCCTGTTACTTTTCTTCTGCATCTCTATGTAAGCGCGCATGTAATGGCTGAAATCACAGCGCCGCCTACCGTACAGGAATCATAATGACGCCAATGCGCAATAACAGCGCATGTTTCAACCTAAAGTAAAGGTTAAAATATGGTTATACACTCTAACATGTCACTAAAACACGTCTAAATAAAATACGTAGCGTGATGCATAACCTAAAGCACTCAAGTAGTTATTTATCAGATGGAAATACTTCTTATTTGTCTACAACGTTACCTAAAACATTACATTTAAATACACGATATTATTAGCCATTTGTGCATAATGGTAATGATATCTATATATACACATATCAGTGTATGGATCATTTTAAATACAAGATACTTAAATACAAGACATGATATCATTGAAGCCAATAAGCTTGTTTAAGGCCTGTTTATTCATATGCATGTTTGTTTGGGCACTTAATGTATAAGTTTATTATTGAGAATGTGATATTTCTGTAAATTACTATACAGTTGATGCCATCATAACCATCTAGGAAATGACATCATCTTGGTGATGGGGAAAAAAAGCTTTGCATTGGATGTTATGAATGATGTTATGTTTGGCATTAGTGTGGCTGTTGTCTCCTTGTGTTGAGTTAGCAGGTAAAGTCTGTTTAGTTAGTAACAGTTTGTAGTAACTGCTAGTCAGTGAGAGTTTTATCTCTACAGAACTATCTGATCTGTGTCTTCTGTTGTTGTATTTGTTATATTTTGAGTCTTGGGCTTTATCATATGCCAGAAGTTTTCAGTTTGGAGTCGAGGGATCCAGACGTTTCTGTGGATATGTTTTAGGAAGGGGGTCTCTTATTAAGCGTCATCATATTTGGGGGTCGAGGGTTAAAATTAGGTTAAAAATCATATATTGTATTTGCGATTATGTTTATGTTATCAAGCATGTGTGTCTGCACATGTGTCTGTAATAGTAATGCAGATGAATATTGTGTTCATGTGGGTGTAGCCCAGACAGATGAATTATTGATTCAGAAACTTCCTTTTATTTTCATAGACTAAAATGTAAAGAACACAATAGGATTTGAGAATAAATCCTATGAGCACAAAAATGTTTCACTGCAAGCGATTATTTACAAGAATGAAAGAAAAAAACCCTTTCCTTATCAAAAGGGCCCAACAAACATCAGTGCAACAAAATCAGATTCCTTACCATGATTCAGAGAAACCAGTCAGTCCAATTATTAATGATTTTGAATCTATTTAAAAGTCTGATTTCTTTTTATAAGGCTGTTAAGATGGGAAAGTTTACTAAACAAATGAGCCGGATGCTAAAAATAGGCACTGTGAGATGCGAATAGGTGTTAACAAACAAATATAAATCCACACTACACACAATAAGCTTTCCACCTAATGCCATGCATATATATCACATGGCTATGTAAATAACTGATTGTGCAACCAATAAATAACGTGTCTGCGTTTAACCGAAACGTTTCTTTTAATTGACATTTATTCCCCTCTCATCTGTACAAATAACAATGTGTGACTTAAGTTTGGCCACAATATCTAACAAGCATGATATGATAATATATTAAACAGTTGATATTTAGTCGTCAGTGTGTTCACTGCTTGCGATCGACGGATTCCACAAAATACTGTACAAGGTACATATGGAAGATCTGTTGATTTGGTCAAAGTACGCGTGCCGTGTCACGTTCAGCGAAAAAGTTACGATAAAAAAATGGATTGAAAATGAACAGTTGAATGTCAACACACGTGAGCATCAAATACGTAAAAGTTGATGATTATATCAGTTTAAAACTTTTAGGTATGAAAGAAACAAAGTGCTCTTGTCCGACCAGTAAAAAAATAATAATCTATACAGCTCATCAGCTTCTGTTTAAAAGCTGGAGGCGTTTATTTGAGAGTCTTCTCATTTATTTTCTTTAGCGATGGGCTTTCCATCCCTACGGTGATTTCTTCTTCCTGACTGCGCTTGTCTGGTTCTGTACAGTTATTTGTTAAATGGCAAACAGGCTGGCAGTATGACTGTGGCACAGGCCGGCCCGGCTAAAGGTTCTGCCACCTCCCCTTCCATTTCTGTCCACGTGCTTTTCTCAGGGCTGTAGCAGATGGTAGATGACTTATACGCCCCCTGCAACAGAACGTTGTTAATATGTTATTCATATATTTCACAGTAATCACAAGCTTTACAGTATTTCAGGCTCTTGAAGTACAAAACATCCTGAGCACATCCAGTCAGATTCTCTTCAGCTCTGTTGGATGTGATGTGATGTTTATATGAACCCTGCTTGGTTTCTAATGGAACAGAACTGCGAGTGTTTTTTCCTCCCGCAGGGGGAGCTGTTGGTGTTTATAAACTGTAAGAGATCCTCATTTAAATGCTTTTTAATAAGCCGCGGAGACATTGGTGACAGTCCTATTGGGAACTTTCTCATTAGAATCCCTTAGAATCAGTTCCAGATCATGACAGATATTCCACTTGGATTTCTGTACTTTTTTTGGGAACCATCAGAAAATGATCTCCAATGTACAGAATAAATCCATCAATACACCAAGCAGCCAATCATTTAACCTTATTAGTCAACTAATGACAACACTCACTAACTAGTAGCAGCCCTAATAAAGTGCGGACAGAGGCCGTGGTTTAGTGTTTGTGTGTGTGGTTGTGTTTACCATGCTCCAGCTGTAGCCCCCCACTAAGTAAATGCTGTCATCTAGAACGGCACAACCGGGACCACTGCGTCCCTCTAAGATGGGGGTCTGCAGAATATTCCATTGATCTGCTTTAGGATCGTAGCATTCAACCAACATCACGTCCAGGTGAGAGAATCCTGTATGCAGAACATCAGTGTCAAGAGAAAACGGCACAACAGATGTTGGCTAACATTCTCTAGAAGTTCTCTCAATGTTCTCAAAACACGTTCTTGCAGAAGCTGTTTGTATCATCAAGTTATATATCAAAAGCGGTATTTTTACACTATGTGTAACATTTTAAAAACGTTACTGGATTAAAATATGTTGCTTGTATGTTCTTATATCAAAGCAACAACAATATAACAAGAACGTTCAAAAACAAGAACAATAACAAGAACGTTCAAAAAATACATTTTTTTGTTTTGTGACTTAATGGAAACATTAGTGAAACATTCTTACAATATATAATTGTTAGCTGAGACATGCCTGTGAGACAGTAAGTACAGTATTCCAGTGAGGGCTGTAATCTGTGTTACTTTAGCAACCCTGGGAATTAATCATCGAGCGACGCTGTATTTAATATCCAAGAATTGTATTGATTAGAGTTGTAGCGGCGTGTACAGCTGAGGTTTTAGTTTATGGCTAAATTACCCTTTAAGTGGTTTCCGCCAATGGCGTAGAGGCGATCGTTCATGCCTGCGAGAGCGTGAATGGCTCGCTTAGTGTTCATGTCTTGTTTCCGAGCCCAGACGTCTATTACGGGGTCATAGCAGTACAGCCAGGACACATATTCACCGTTGTGAACGCCACCTGAGTCAAAACATCCACAAATAATGAACGGTTAAATATTAGAGGAGGTAACGAAAAATAATTTTTATAACGCAGAAAGCTAATCGCTGAATTTAATTAAACGAAGAACTGGCTCAAAGGAAAATTCCACGCTGAAATGGCGACTACCAGGTTGTGAGCTATATTTTTTAATAGCATGCATTAAAAGGCCCTACTGGCTGACAGATGTCATTTAAAACCACACCTGTCTGTGTGACAGCTCTAGGCTCTGTTAAAAAGTTTACAGAATGGCTAAAATCGGTTAAAAGCAACTCATAAGTTAAGCACTGTTGACATCATATGTGGCAAGCTGTCGACTATTACAAAAAACAGTACATAAAATATACATTGATAAATTAGCTTACAGTGACTATGAGATAATGTTACATACTTTAAATGTAAGCTTAAACTTGTATTTAAAAATACAGTTTACACAAAAATGTAAAAAAATGTCATTTTCTCACCCTTATGTCATTTCAAACCAGTGTGACGTTTCTTCTGTGGAACACAAGATATTTTGAGGTATGTTGGTACCCAAACAACAGTGGCACCCATTGACTTCATTGTATGGACACAACATCATTGAGACATTTCTCCAAATATCCCCAAAATCTTGTGTTCCACAGAAGATAAATAATCTCACAGGTTTGGAATAACGGAGTAAACAATGGAAACATTTTCAGCATCTGGAATCTGTTGTTTATAAATAGACTTTGTTCAAGCACTGTTCTGAATGGCATGTGTTAGTCGAGTTTCAGACACTTTGACTGATTCACTGTTTGGATGAGGTTTATCGTGAGACCTGAGATGTATATTTTCCCGTTGTGCACGGCTCCTGCGTGCGCAGCCAGCGGCTGAGGCAGAGACGAAACGTAATTCCATTCGTTTGTCTCAAGGTTATAGGCTTCGACGCTAGACAGATAACCTGTCTCGTTCCTTCCCCCAACAACATACAAGTGCTTATCCAGGCAGCAGGCGAAGAAACTCGCTCTCCTGAAACAAAGACATGATGAAAAGATCTCTTAAAATCTGTCACTGTGGAGACTGTTTACAGCAAATATGCCCGTCTCAGTCAAGAGAGGAAATTCATCACAAAGGCTTAAGAAATAATTATAGTCATATTTTCAGCCCGTGTTATGAAGAGCTCTCATTATTTTATGAAACATAAGTCATTTTCAGAAAGCAGAAGCTTCTACCTTTCTTGCATGGGTGGTAGTTGAATCCAGCTATTGAATCTTGGATCGTATCGACTGACAAAGTTAGTGCTGTGCTTTCCTGCAAAGATTGTTAGAGTTAATGCATGTTAGTTTTAATCCACAGTGACATTTAACATTGTGATGAATAACATTTAGCGAGCTGTTTGGAATTTCATAACATTTATTCATTTGCCAGATGCTTGTATTCATGGCATGTTTTTATGTCATGTTTTTGTTCCCTGGGATTTGAACCCACGACTTCGCGTTGCTAACGCAATGCTCTTCCAGTTAAGCTACACGGGATTGAGTTGCAGGAATACTGACATGCTTGTTTTGTTTTATCGTACCATAAATAAACATTAACTGAGACGTTTTACCATTAGGGTTCCATTGGTCTTCTCCACCCAGCAGAAGCAGAAAGTTCTCCACCTCGACCACACAGTGATGGGCGCTGTTATACGGCATGACTACAACACATAGACACAACATCATTCCTACACATTCTGACCAAACGCTCCGACCGGCAGCATCACAACGATCCATTTAAATTCGTTGTCAGAAATTATGGCTTTTTTATCAGCTCCAAGTTCTTTGGATATTTTTGTCTATATATATAATAGTTATGTTTTTAAATAATTGTTAGAGGAATCGTGTGTCATTGCCTTTCATTTCATCAGCTGCCATTTGTGGGCTTTTCACAGATTTGTTTTGGCCACTGAGCAAAACTCGCTTTAATTAAGGATTATAACAAACAAACAAACTTTCGATTCGATAGGTCATTGGGGAAAGAACGGCGTCACGTTTCAGCCAATCAAACAGCACTTCCTGTGAACCGTTCCATCGTCCCGGGTGAACGTCAGCCGAATCCCCGTCCAATCGGCTTTCTGGAAGATTTCCTTCCTGTCTCTGTCGTCTCTAATTCTTCACCTGCTGTGATGGTGACCCCCAGTTGAAATAGAGAGAAATGGTCGTAGGTGACAGTCATAATGAACACAATCATGTTCACTCCATAAATCTCCTTCCTGTGCCCGTACAGCGTAAATCAGTCATACACTAACACAGCCACCTGTCTGCCTCCATCATTCATTTCCAGTGTCACATCTCTCCTGCCTGATGGATCACAGTTGCTGGAAAATTAGACAGCCTTGAGTCTTGCTTTTTTCCGATTGGCCTCTTCTACCGCAACGTGGGAAGCGGACGGATTGTGCGGCTCCGGCGTCGGGGGGTTTAGTCGGGCGGCTGACATTTACTGCTGCAGACAGAGGGCGTGTCTTAACGGTCTCTGTGAGGAAAGTGATTGGTGAGGTGATGTAAGACGATTCAGAAGATCAAAGAGGCCACATTCCCGGCCTTCCCATCGATCCTGAGACCTGATCTACACAACTGAACATCTAGACAAATCAAGGAAGCGTACGGCTAAATTAACTAATAAGAAACCTGCCAACTGTGAAGAAAAATGATATTGATTTTTCTTTTAAATGCACTAACCTCCTGAAATTCAGCAGCGTAAGGGCTGTATCAGATCCTAGCGGGATATTTCTCTGATGTTCAGTCTGATAACACACAGATTTCTGACAATCGCTTTTGTTCTGAATAAATATGTGACTGTAAACTCAGATATACTGACAATATATCTAAATGTAAAAATTACAGTACTTTAAAATACCGTTAGTCCTGTACAATGATCTGTTTAGTTGTATATAGTTTGAATTGTGACTTTTTAATGACAATTACGCCCTTATTTCCAAAATTAAAAATGACTATTAGCCGATTGAAAACGATTGTCCTTACTTTTTAAAACGATCCATCATTTGTGGTTAAATATTCATGCATTTGAATTTAAAATGTAAAATCTGCATAAAATATTCCATTAAACTAATAATAATTTATCCAGTATTACAATGAATGTGTGGCACTAATGGTCTAAAATGTCTTTATGGTTTTACTGGGAATGTCACCTCCTCCAGCAACACAACTGAAGACTTAAAGTATAACATCAAATAATGGGCATCTTTAACATAATACAATGTACAATGTCTGCTTTGCATTGTGTGCCATTTTATCTCTGCGCCTGTTGCGCGTCTGTTCCACTAGGTGGCAGTAAAGTCGCGCGCAGAAAGTCAGAGGCGCAGTCATGAGAACCTAAATAGTGCTGATGAAGGTTTTAATCAGTCGCCTTCCCCCCCTTTTGGGTTTCGGCTCATTGCAAAGTTATGATTGAATGTTAATAACCTGCACACCCCAAACCACATCAAGGGGGTGCTGGTGTGTTGAGAGGATGATTTTGCAGTTTGGTCGCTTTGCCTGGCCATGGGCCATTTGATACTCGACGGCTGGGGCAGAAATAAAGGACATTACACTATGACCTTATGAGTGTAAGTTATATAGATCCAGATGTAATTCATTAATGAATGTTATGCTTGCTGCCAGAGTCTGGCATGCAGGTTTTGGGATGCGAGGGATCTTCGGGGACGCAGTCTTTGGATGGCTGAACCTAATTTTTTGGTTTTGTTTAGCTATAAAACAAAATGACTGCACACTCGTTTATGTCTTTTGTTTTCTCGTGGAACGAACAGAAACTACAGAGTTGTTTTAATTATATCGGTGTCTCTATTGCAGGACGAATCCCTTAAACTATTACACGTTATTTTCCTTTATTTCGGTTTCACAGTTAAAAGGAAAAAAGGCAGACAGATGTGTTTCATAAAGATCATTTTTTACAAGAATCTCGTATCTAAAACCTTATTGTAAACGTCTCACAGTTACAGTTTGGATAAGCAGCATCGATATCCCACAAGCCACCTGGTGGTTGTCATGCATGTATCTGTGCAAATGACACTGAAACATGTAGCTGTGATAAACCTCTATACGTTTATTCATACTACAGGATTGTGTTTAACACAGACTGCAGGCAGATACATGAAAATATCTCCAGAAATATTTCATAACAGAATTTTAAAATGTTATTATGATGTCTGCCATCATCTGTCAGCACTTTGATATAAACACAAACCTTTAATAGTGATAAACTCCTACTGTATTTTAACAGTTGTCACTGAGTCAAAGTTGAGAGTTAAATGAGACATAACTGAGAAGTCTATGAAAGGTATTATGGGCAGTTTTAGAGAGGCTAGCAATAGCAAGTTAGCGTTGAAAGCTTAGGTCCCGCCCCTCCTTTCAGAACGCTCTCCAAAGCCACGCCTCCTCTGACACATGCAGAAACAGTTCATGCTAACATTACCTTTCAGCCTGTGAGCGCCGAGTTATTTTTTTAAAAACTGTTATTGCTCAAGTTAAAGTTTATACTGGATTTTCACAAAACAAACATATTAGGGCAGGATGCAAAAACCTTATACAGTTCAAATCTGTTTACTACATTTCATCATAAAGACACATTATAACTCTTAGTTTTGTTTTGGTTTTGACGTCGCTGCTTATAATTCACACCCATTTGAGCTCCAGTGTGAACAGTTCGATCCGTTTTCAATTCTAATTCTGATTCTAATTCGTTGTGCTAAAACAAAAGCCACCGCAGGTTCCGTCGTGAAGACTGGTGCGCTCGCCGGAACGTTTTGCCCTAATAAAGCAGCTCAATAAGAAGACGTGTCATCATTTGATGATGAATCTTCTCAAGATCATTAGATTAAAATTAATCTTGCCGGCACGCTTGCAAAAAGACAGGGGGGGAAAACGGGAGCGAATCCAGGCGTTACAGCTCCACAATGGTGTGAAGGCAGTCACGCTCTGATTAAAAAGTTACATTAAAAGTGATAGTGATACATCATTACCTCCCTGCATCTCCCATCTCCTCAGCTGTGCGCTATAACACAACCCCGCGCAGGGAGGGCTCCTTCTGTGGAAGGGAAAAGCTCTAAAAGATCAAGACACTCACTTGTTAGTATCTTCCATGTCTTCTTTTCGTCGTCGTAGTATTGCACCAGATTACTGGGCAGGCGGTCTGGACCCGGGGGCAGCCCCCCGACCAACAGAAGCGTCCGTTTGTTTGAGCGAATCCTGCGTTAGAGAAAACGTATCGTTAGCATGTGTGTTGTTAGCTGCTGTTAGCGCACTGAGATTACCTATATAGAAAGAAATGCAACAATACGGTGGAATGTCTTTAAAGTTTGTGTGTGTGAACCAGAACCAACTTCAGTGCTGGGATGTAATTTAAAGTGAAACTGAAACGTTGGGGCTGTGGCTTGTTTTTGTAAAATTCAGAATTGATGTGATCTAGAAAGGTGGACATCTGAACTCGCAGCACATTGATTGTTGGAGGGGCGGGGTTAATAATTCTGGCCCCGCCCAAACCGTCACACTGACGTCATCAAGAAGTTCTGACGTTCTAGTGGGGAAGTGTGTCTTCAGATTTTGCTGAAAAGGTATGAGCACATAAATTATGATTCATAATTAATATTGCAATATTTCATAATTAATATTGCATATTCCATTATAGCTACAAACACAGAGGAAGAGAACAGGTGAATAATGTTGTTTATCCCGTCCACAGAAATAAAAAAGAAGTTACTTTAATTGATTTATTTCGATTAAGTTGTAGAAGCAATTATCCCCCCAGCATGACTGTCCTGCGGGTTATAAGGGTTTGTAATCTAAGGCTCTGTCTCTAACGCACAATGTACTGATTCATCTTAACACTATTTAGTAGCCTGAGTGAACCTTGATCGCTCATTATGGTAAACCGTCTGATAACAGACCAAATAGGCCACATCAGCGCTGAAACTCTTTAAATAGGGCTGGTGACACAGGCAGTAATGAATATTTAACATAAATGCATGTTAAGACTAATCTTGCATCCTTTGGCAGGTACATAACTCATTTGTAATCATTTGCTTTCGGTGTGATTTGTAAAGATTCTCGTCCACAAACTGCTGTGCCTCGCGTATCGACAAAATTAGCAACCTGCAGTGAATGTGATCCAGACACAAACAGATGTTGACAGCTCTAGTCTCCTTCAGTTTTCATGCTCTCTTCCTATTGGTCAGAATTGTGCATGTGACCGCTGTCAATAGCGAAATCACCTGCAATCCTCTGTATTCAACATAGAAGTGCTTTAAAGATTCAAATCACCTGCTGAAACGAGTGAATAAATCAAAAGAGAAACACAAGCAAGATATTTGTCGTTCAGTCATGCAAAGGGATTAATTAAACCAATAATCAATATTATTGCCAATTGTTTATCAGTTTAAAGACCCTGAGGTTAACCTGTGCAATTGAATTCTTGGATTTAATGACTGGTTTAAAAGCATTTGAGTCCCAGTTCAATATTTATGATCTCAGTGTGTGAAGGAAACGAGAGCGTCTCTCTCACTGTTTCCACATGTGATTGTGTCACCGGACACGCCAACAGATTCACACAGCGTTCTGTAAACCGATTCAATCTAATTCAGATTTCGTTTCAGGTTCATGAAATCCTCTCAGCAAATGATATTAAAACTGGCAACACAGAACAGATGAGCGATGATCAAACAACAAATGACAACAAACAACTCAGCTGACAGGGAACATTCTCAGAACGTTCTCTAAAAGTTATCCTAAAGTTATCAGAAACATTCTCACAGAAAGGTTTTTTTTTATCATATATCAAAAATTACTGTGATTAAGTAGCATTTTAAAAACATTACAGAATTTAAAACAAAATGTTCGAATAACATTCTTAACCAAGCAATAATTGTAATACAATGTCTAAAAATTTGGATGTTTTAAACATTTCTAGAACTTTCAAAAACATGATTTTTAACTTTCGTTACTTAATGGGAACATTAGGGAAATGTTCTCACAACCTAAAATTGTTAGCTAGGAATATTACAGCAACACTAATTGTGTTAGCAAATACATATTCATAGACTCATCAGTGTGTCCAAAATCTTTTGCAAGATCAATTTTTGACAATCTTAATTTTCATTCCAAAGTACAAATACTTTCCAACAATTGATCCCAGTTTCTTCCACCTCTTCCTGCTAATTATCCCATCTGCAGCCGACAGTAATGTCTGCCGTATGCAAGCTTGCAACAACGCTGAAATCAGTCAACCCTGAAACGATGCTATGAGGAGCGGTGCAAGAATCGTTCAGATACACCAGAGCCTGTACCATCCAGATATTAGCCTGGCTATTGATCCAGGTGTTAGCTCAGCTGGTAGCTCAACTGGTAGAGCGTTGCATTAGCAACGCAAAGGTTGTGGGTTCGATCCCAGGGAACACAAGTACTGACAAAATAAATAGGTGTGCCTTGAATTCACTGGACAGAAATGTAAAAAGATCTGTAAAGATGTACTAAAGATCTGGATGTTGCTAATCAAATATATTATTATATTAGAGAAACACAATGACCTTTACAAACACAATGAGCTCTATAATATAATGACACCTGTCAACACCATTATCTGAGCATGCACACGCTGTTGTATACAGGTGTCTTATCCTGTAGCTCAACTGGTAGCTCATTGCATTAGCAGTGCAAAGGTTGTGGGTTTGAGTGCTTGGAAAACATACTGATGCATAAATTGCATTCACTGTCACTTTATATGAATGAGTCCAATGCATTAATGTAAGTGTTTGATTCTTATTTTCTTAGTTTTCTTATTTCATTTTGGCCCCCAATCGTCCACAAATACAAACCCAAACGAAGATTAGACTTCAGTTTTGTGGAACAGCTTTGTCTTATAACGTTATAACGTTTGGCTGTATTTACAGTAATTTCCAAGTATGCAAATGAATAATGTTCATATATTAAAATGTGGATTTGATTAAAACACAAACTTAATGCTCAAAGATCCTGATGGCTGATTGTAGGTTGTGATAACGTTAAAGGGACGTTTACCTGCTGGCTGTGGTCTGTCTGCAGTGTTGTCTGAAGGGCATCAGGTGGTAGTTCATGGCATCCAGCAGCAACTTCTGACACACTGGGTCACTCCTCATAAAGTCCACCGACTGCACCCGCTCCACCAGCTCCGGGGCAGGAATGAGGGCGAACCGCAGGCGCTTCATCAGGTCGGGCGCGTAGTGCATCCTGGTCTCCCGGTCGTGCTCCAACCACAACACCGACATCTGAAACAGAGCCAGTTCTGACTCCACGGGCGGAGGCAGGGCGTCCAGCATGGCGCACATCTCCTCGAAGTTCAGGAGGAGCACGTCCTCCACCAGGTACTTGTTGGCGAGCTTCTTGGTCTCATCCAGCCCGTGGAGAGCAGCAATCTTGCAGATCTGCTTGTAGTTCTGCACGGAGATCTGGTCGTTGAGGAACTGCACGCTGAGTTTGGTGATCTGAGGGATGTTGAGGATCTTGCTGACGGAGAGAACCTCCTCCACTGTGTCCAGGGACAGGGTTACGTTGGCGGTGTAGAGGTACTCCAGCACCAGGCGCAGACCGATGGAAGAGCAGCCCTGCAGCACCAGGTTGTTGATGGCTGAGCGCGGGCTGGGTAACAGCTTGTCGTCGGGGGAGGAAGACGGGGTGCCGCTGCTGCCCTGGTCCTTGCTCGCCAGCCCATCTTCTCGGTTGAGCATGTGCGTGGAGAACAGAGACCTGAAATACTGCGAGCAGGACGCCAGCACGGCTTTATGACAGTGAAACTGTTGTCCCTGTGCCGTGAGCGTCACATCGCAGAACAGTTGCTTCCTCCACAGCAGGTTGAGACCGTGCAACAGAGTGTCGCTGTGAGTCGGATCAAACGTGGAGGTTCGGTCACCCGATCTGGACATGACTCCGGGGCTGCGCGCACCTCCTAGAAGTAAACAATGCCATTGGTGCACCGCACTGCATTTCTCACTTAATGCGTTTCACGTTCATTTCGACCAGATTAAGTTCGCAGCATGCAGTGTACAGTATGCGTACATACATCTGCGAGCCCTTTCTCCACGCGCGCGCTCGCCGATCAAAATAAATGGACGCTGCGCGATGCGCAGAGATATACCGCAGCGACTCGGTAACGCGAGTTAAGTTGGAAAGCAAACCTCGCCGTGAACGCAACAAACTTATTCATATCACAGCATCTGTACGAGCTATACCGTTATCTGGCCACGCAAACACACCCCCCTCACAACAGAAAAATGCATGCAGACGTTCCCCCGATATGCGATGCAAAAGCAATTAGTTCGTCTCCCGCAACCATCATCGCGGTAGATGTGCGGTTGCGCATCGCTTTTGTCGAGGAAATGCAACGCAATGCGATCCGGCTCCGACGAGACGCGCGTTATCACGCGATTTGTACGGGGACGCGTGGAGAAACGGCAACTTTCGCCATTGGAGCACCGTGCGCACCCGTGTCCAAACGCGACGTTAGCAGACGTCCAGAAACTTACCTGACTTAACGAAAAGTAAATCCTCGAGTCCTTCGGCCACTTTCTTTGTTCTTCTTTGTTCTTTGATCCTGTTTCTGAAAGTCTATGATCGATGGATCACAATAATAATCATTGATTCTCACTCATTTGCAGCTTATTTGTCCCTCTGATCATTTGCGTTTCCTCTGAATTAACAGAAAGAACTGAGTGTGAGTGTGAGAGGAGCTGTGTGCTTTCTGCAAGAGAAGAAGAAGAAGAAGAAATATACGTGTGACAAATTATGCTACCAAGAAACAACACATCATTATCCTTGGGCCTGAGGCTCAGTGAGTCGTAACGAGAGTAATAGGAAATCCACGGTCGGGGAGAGAAACGGACGCGCATGGCCGGTGGAGAGAGACCGCGCTGGGGTATGGATGCTGGAGAGACTCGCAAAATTATGGCTCAAGGCTATTGTAAAAACTGTCGAGCGTAAATGACTGCGATTTCAAACATCTATGGAAAAGGAAGAGAGGAGAAAAGGCGAGTCTTTCCTCTCTTTCTCTCTGTGTTATGGAGAGAACCGTCAAGTTTTAGTGCGCATTGCTAATTAGTCAATTTCTCTGTTCCTTCACAGCCCGGCGACTCTGCTGCTCAGCTGAAACTGCTAATTTCTGAGACCAGCCTTTTTTTGGGCTCTGAACGGGGGATGGATGAATGGCTTGTCTCGCACAAATGACAAAAAGCCCCCCTCTGCCTTAATCTCCATCGCCAAAATAACCCCATCTTTTTCTCCTTTTGCTTAGTCCTTCAAAAGAAACAGGGGACTTCAGACAAACTTGTGTTGTGGTCTTCAGTGAGCATCACGGAAATGCTGTTATATGCAAATGAACGTTTTGCTGAATTATTTTATATATGAGCGTTTTGCGTTCATTGTGATTATTATATTCACTGAAGCCGTTTATTAGACGCACGTAATGAACGGTGACAAAACCGGTGCGTCTACAAACACAATTACACTGTTAAAAACCATCATACAGTATATTGTGTTGTAAAGCGACATGGCAACTGTGTGTTTACTTGGATGAGCTTGAGATCAAAAATAACATGCCAGCAAACTGACAGACGTGTTTGGTGTAGAAATGCACAGCAAAAAGAAAGGGGAAACTATTTTAAACGTTAAATAAACCTTTACGTAACCATTCCAAGCAATGCATCGGCCTCAGATAATGTGCATTCAGGAATTTGACCCCACAACTCCACATAGTCCTTTAGCTTCCAAAATGGTGCCCTAATAAAGTGACATGTGTCTTGGTTATGTATTATCTTGCATTTTTCATATTGCAGATAAATAGCTGTACAGAAGCCAACTGCATTATCGCATCATGTGATGCATTCGTTGGCAATGTGGCTTATTGCATTACCTGCCTGGTGGCCAAAACATACATTTCAGCTTTGCATTGCTTCCAGTTCAACTCTTGTACTCTTGTAGTACTCCTGAAAAATCCTGTGCACTATAAACAGGAAATGATGTCTGCCTGTTATTCTACCTAAAATATTTGATGTTTCCAAGCAATTATCTTTGCAACTCGTAACATCGACACAGTGTGTTGTGACATTAGGATTTACAGTAATTTGCAATCGCCGCACCCGTCGGCCCATTTAATACACCGGAAGAATAAGTGTCTCAGAACAATTACAATTTCTCAGTAGCGTTTTAAACACAAAGCTTTGTTTTTAAACCAGTCTTCTTTTTCTGTACGAACCACTTTATTTAGTGTAATTTCAGTGACAATACGGGAAACGTTTACACCACGCTGTCGGCTGCACGTGAAAAGCTTTCGTAACTGAACACAGTACGCCAGTTCTTAAAATGTTAATAAAATGATAAAATATACAAAATATAACAAGTCGCACAGCCCTGCTATGTATATGGCCAATTAGTCAAACATATGTACTGTTTGTTAGCAGGTAAGATGAATGTTTCTAAAACGTCACATTACGGCATAGTTGCTTGACATGCAAGACGGATTTATGAATGCTATATAGCCATCTGGAAAACAGCATCAAGCCACAAAGCCATTAAAAGAAAAGGTTTAAGGAAAGCATATGGATCAAGTGAAGGATTAAAGTTTTTGTTAGTTTTTTCTGTTTTTTTTGTTGTTCCGACACCATAGATGGCTAGATTCCATGCTGCCTGTGTTACTAATGAGAGTTTTATAGCTGATGTCCTTGTATGCTCTCCGATGGTTCTCCTCACGCTGCCGTGCAACCTAGCAGAAGTTCTGTTTAATTCAATCGCAACAGCTAGTCGATTATATGATTAGTTAGGATGATACAGGCCTAGCGACGCAGACGCTATGGTACCTGGGTCAGATGTAGGTGAACTCGGCCTGACAGCTCGCTGCAGGACGCTGGCGGTCACTGAGGGGAGATGTTTGGGTTGTTGAGATGTTTTTGTTTATGACGCTACAGACAAACTCATGTTCACACACTGCATCTTTAAAACAAGATGGCAGATCCAGAGTTCATGTTGAGGAAGAAACTGTGGGCCGGCCTGCTTGTGGAAAACTCGTTGCCACAGTGATGAGAGGTTGTGGGTGGTTGCCATGACGTTGCTATGTTTGCTAAACTGTTGTCAATGGTTTTTAACCTTGTTGCTATGTGATGCCACGAGTGGTTGCTAGGGTATTTTGAGGCTGTAGCTTGTTGCTTTTTAATGCCATGTTTTTCCACCGTTTTTTCTGCTAGTAGAAATGATAAAGTCTTAACATTTAAAAAGGTTTATAGCAAGTCTTCCTAACAAACCACACAGTTCAACATGGATGTTAAGTATTAATATTTAACTAGCATAAAGCATGTTCACTAGTTTTGCTAGTTTAATTTCATTTTTTTGTCATTGTATGACCAATTAAATATTTTTTACTTTAACTTTATTTTTTACTTAACTATTATAAGGGCCGTAGCAGGTACCTGGGATTACAATGGCAGCTTAGTAGAGCCTGTGTGTAGAAACCAGAGGGCTGGAATAGATATGACATCAGTTAATTCTCAGTTGATTTGTTATACAGTCTGTGATGGTCGTTTTTGAGTCTATAAGCTCTGAGTTGCTCTGAGGCCTCTCAGGGGCCGGTGGACTTTAGATGGAGGGGCTCTGCACTCGTGCCACGTTACGGAGGGGTGTTGAGCGAGCCTCATCACGTTAAACGTGGAATCCAGAGACTAATTAAACCCTCAGAGACTGCAAACGCAGAACAGATTTACAACTCTCTGCACGACTGTTAAAGCAACTTCTATTTATTGCTCAAATTACAGACCCTGAAGCCATGAGCTTTACTGCGGGACGGATGTCAGCGGAACCGGACTCTGGACGGAGATACAGCGTGTATCTGTGTTCTGGGCGTGCGGTCCGTCAAGCGTCCAGTCAGGGTGTAGTTTCTAAACTCTGACTAGCTGTTTGGCTTTGTAAGTTGTTTGTAATGTCAGTCATTTCGTATTTAAAGTTACTATCTGTGATTTTCGCCTCTCTGCCGCCATCTGTGTTTGAAACATAAAATTGCATGTTAGTTTTCTTTATATTAAATAAAAAAAAACCCTGACATTTCCTGGCAAATCTAACACAGCACAAATTATAAATAATTTTTTTAAAGTTATCATTGTGAATCATAGTAAGTTAAAAATTGTGATTGTCTTAAACTCAGTAACATATTTTAGTTTATTTTAAACCCAAAATGGTTACAGCGTAAAAGGTTAAAGCCACATAAATCTGTAGTTTACGTGTAAAAGCTTTTATTGTTAAAACACTCACTGTTGCAGCTGTACATTGTATGGGTCTGCAGTACCAGTGCTAGGTCTGTAAACAAGTAAATATTTAATAGAATTAAACCTGCAACCTTCTACAATGGAAAGCTGCAGGTTCCAAGCAGGTTAATTATTTAAAAACAAACTGCACACATAGAACAAGGTACCTAACCTCACTGGAACTATGTCTGATATGAATGTACTGTAAATTAAATTACACTTGCACTTTTACCCATAGTGACTTACAGTGAACGATTCATCAGTCTGTGTGTTTCCCCAAAAATTAAACCCGTGATCTTGTTAAGCTACAGGAACACAATTCTTTTTAAATTGCTTTGGAAACAATCCAAAACCATAAACGTAATCTTAAAAGTCATAACAGAGTGTCGGGCTACTGTATGACTGCAGAGTCCGTGTTTAATGCGCACATTTCCAGCAAACGTACAATCTCGTTGCGAACGTACGTTGCTAACACAAAGAGAAAGCTAATCGCAAACAATCCATCGCAAGACGCGAGCGTGAACGGGACCGAACGCAGGAAAGTTTGAGGCTGTGGGTCTGTCAGGCATATTTTCTCCCGCCTGACTGCAGAGCACAGAGTGTATGCTAAGATAGAAAGTATTATTTTCCTAAATGGAAGGTGTCAGATGGTCACACTGAGGTGCTCGGATGTTCGAGATCACTGCTTCCCATCTGCAATTTGTGACGTGTGAAAGATTCAGCCCAAATGTGCTCACAAACTGGAAAGTCTCAGCACTTTTCCTTATCGCTGCCAAGGAAGATAACCAGCTGCTTTTCAGATCACAGAACATATCATATTAATATCATGGAGTGCTGTGATATCATCTTGTTTGTAAAAATATTTTTGTTAACTAAGTGTGGTGGGACGCAAACTCTGAGAGAGGCTGCTTTTTGTGTGTGTGTGTGTTTTGTTTGTTTGCTTTTTGTTTCATTTAATTTCCCACCTAAACACCCTTTAGGCAAAAATTGTGCCTTCGGGGGTACAACGGCTTGGCACTGGGGCGATACCCTTAAAGGGGCGTCTTTGTACCCCAAAAAGGTCATAGTAGTACCGTACGGTACATTGTGCCACTGTAAGGTACAAAAAAGGTACAAAGATGTCTTTTTAGGGGATCTGCCCCAGTGGCATCTGTTCTACCCCCAAGGGAACAATTTGGACAGTGAAATAAAATAAATAAATGAAAAAAATTACAAATCTATTTACTGTAGCGTTTGAATTTGTTGTCATGCTAAATGGAGAAACATTGAGCCAGCGTGGCGTTTCGTGTGATATTGTGTCTTTGTTGTTGAAACGCTCTTTTAAATAGAGTGTAACTGCAGTGTTAAAGAGGCTATTGTGCAGGAAAGTTTGCAGAAGACGACACCCACACTGCTCACACTGTTAATAAATGAAAGCTAATCTTGTTAGGGTAGCACAGGGACTAGCGCTTAGCAGGTTTTACATCACCGCAATTAACAAATTGCTTTTACCGTCAATAACGTGCGTGTAGAAACTCTACAGAGCTGATATGCAGATCTGGTTGTGACGCTGATAAACCACAGGAGCACAATGAAGCTCAAACGTCAGTTGCTGTCGATCACAACAGGGTATCAAACTAAACACAAATCTATAAGAAATGCTACTTTTAAACAATGATGTGTAGAATGATTTGTTTTAAAGTGTGAGAGGTGTTTGCCTTCGTGATGCTACATTGTTTTGGCTTGTGCTTGCTAGGGCTGGGTGGTTGCTAGGTGGTTGCTAGGGTGTTCTGGGTGGTTGCTTACAGGCCCAAGTAATAAAAAAGCCCCCTGTTATTCATGATATTCTTGCCCCTGTTGATCTCGGGCCCTTCTGTATAATGTGCCCCTCCTCTATATGATTTGCCCCTCCTCTGTATAATTTGCCCCTCCTTTTATGATTTGCCCCTCCTCTATATGATTTGCCCCTCTGTATGATTTGCCCCTCCTCTATATGATTTGCCCCTCTGTATGATTTGCCCCTCCTCTGTATGATTTGTTACGATTTGACCCTCAGCTATAAGAGTTGGCCTATATGTTTTGTCTCTCCTATATAATTTGTGTATAATTTGCCTCTCAGCTGTGATTTAAAATGTGATCATTTGGAGTAACAGTAATATTATGATTGCTGTAAGAAACTAAATAAAAAATCAAATGTTGATCCTTTCAACATAAAAAATCAACCTGTGTTCACCTGTAAACCCCAGGATTCAGTAAATGCACACAACATGTTTTCTGTTATCTGTTACAAGACATATATTTACATGTTAGATGATTTACAGATGCTTGAATCGAAGTCATTTTACATCTGCATGTCTACGGTTTATTATCTGTAATCGTCAAAGATAAGACCACATATTAGAATAACATGACGGCCGCACAGCGACTGCGGCCCACAGGGGTGTTGATTAGGTGGGGTAAGTGTTCTGCATTGTTTTTTCATCACATATGGGGTTCTAATGGGCGAGTCCCCGACCAGGTGGGCCCTGGTGTTTAGAGACCTCCAACCGATCACTCATCACAACGACAACAGCAGCAGGAGAGAGAACGAGGGAGAGAGAGAGAGGTATCAGGGTACTGGGTGTACCTCAGAGACCAGCTGGGCAGCCAGGACAGAGGCATTGTGGGATACTAGAGGGACACTGGCACCCATGAGTTTGTGTGTGTGGGGGTTTGCATGCGTGTTTGTGCACGTGTACAGGTGTGTGTGCGCTTGCATGTGTGTGTACGTGTCTGTGCATGTGTGTGTTTGCATTAATGTGTGCATGTGTGTTTGTGTGTGTGCGCGTGTGTGCGTGTTTGCATGTGTGTGTGAGCGTGCGTGTTTGCATGTGTTTGCATGTGTGTGCATGTGTGTTTGTGTGTATTTGCATTTGTGTGTGCATGTGTGTTTATGTTTGCATGTGTGTGTTTGCATGTGTGTGTGTATGTATGTGTTTGTTTGCATGTGTGTGTTTGCATTTGTGTGTGCATGTGTGTTTGTGTGCATGTGTGTGTGCATGTGTGTTTGTTTGCATTTGTGTGTTTGCATTTGTGTGTGCATGTGTGTTTGTTTGCATGTGTGTGTGTGTTTGCATTTGTGTGTGCATGTGTGTTTGTGTGTGTGTCTGTACGCGTGTGTGTCACCGGTGGGTATCCACCCTCAGGGTTGGCAGCAGCGGATGGAGCCGTGTGCGCTGGTGCAGCCGTGGATTCAGTGGCGCGGTCACCTGGGGAAGGTAAAGCCAGCGGAGCAAAGCTGATGCTTATTTCTGTGGAGAACTGGGAGATTTTACTCGTTAAAGCGGCGCCCAAACGCTCCCACCTCAGATACAGAAAAAAGCACGATTCTAAGAACAAGGAGAATCACATGGGAATCGGAAACATGAAAACTCTCCAAAATGTTGCTTTTAAAATCAGATGCTGAGTGATTAGAACAATATTTGACTCGGTTTGATAATGTAAGTTTGGTTTCGTTTCGTTGCGTTTGGCTTCGTTTATGAAACACAACAGAAAGAATTTCTGTGTTAATGACTCCAAACCCACAAACCGTAAAATAGACCAACATCTACATACATTTGTGTTGATTTATATAACAGCTGTTTTGGTTCGCTTTTAAACAAATGGTTTTATCAAGGGCTCAAGGTTCGATTAGTGTGAGCAGTTGGTTCCTGCTGGTAAATGATTTAAAGATTTAGCTTTACTGACGGCCATTCAAAACTCTCTCCAGGCCTGCTGGGGTTATTTACACAACTCTGTTCTGCTGGTGTTGCATGAGTAAAAACTATTGTGTTTGTATGTATATTTATGTGTGTGTTTGTGTATAATGTATATACACCTCTATATGTGTGTGTGTATAAAGTATATACACCTATATATATATATGTGTGTGTGTGTGTGTGTGTGTATGTAGCCAAACAAATACAGCCACACTTTTCATTATACCTACACACTAATGTGCAACAAAAGAGTTTGTAGGTGGAATAAATAAACACACAAATGCAATCACATCACGTCCCACCTACACAACAGAATACACACACACACACACACACACACACACACACACACACACACATACTGCATCTACCATCAGCCCCCCTTTTGCTAATCTCACACAAACATTCATCTGAAGAAAAAACACACACATCCTCAGACATTAAGTCTTTAATTTCTCTCCAATCTTTTGTTTTGACTCCAGAGTTTCTCTCTTCGCAAATGCGCTTTGTGTCTAATATGGTCAGCGCCACACAATTACTCCCTCCAGTGAAAAGTGAAACAAGCGCAGAGCAAGCAATGCGCTTTGCATTATCTGCGCTCCTTGGATAGTCTAACCATAATAACTGTAAGACAACGTCAGGCTGCGACTGCCAGGCTCATCTAGCATGCGTTACAACTTCAGAAATGAAGTTTTACTGGAGTTGGATACTGTCGGCTGCTGGATCGCTGCCAAATCTTTAGGCATTTTTTGAAGAAGAATATAGATGAATGTATACATACCATATAGTGTATATGGGCAGTTGATGTGGAATTTCAAGCAGTTTTAGCAGTTTTCTGTTGATATATATGTGTGTATATATATATATGCATATGTATATTTATAAATGAATATGTATGTGTGTGTGTGTGTGTGTGTATATAGATAAGTATACACATATATACGTACATACATACATATTCATAACATTTAATGCTATAATTCATCTCATCAGTTTTTCTGTACACACACAGATGTAGTTTATATATTTAGTTATCAAGAATCAATGATATTATTTTCATCTATAGACACCTTTCATATTTAAAAGGCACTTATATAAATATATACTATAGAACAATATTTAAAACTATAATTTGTGTAGATTTTCTAAATACCCTCTGAATGTTGCTGTTGTGTCCCCGGTTGGGACTCTCTGTCACAGACAAACACACAGATCAGCATCCATGATCACAAACCCAAATCAAACCTTTGCTTTCATTGTCACAGTGCAAGTATTAATAAAGAGATTTCGTCAGACGTAACTCGTGTTTAATTGCCAGCAGGGTGATTTGACTGAATCTGTCCTTCTGCGTTGCTCAGTTTCTCTCTCCCTCCTTCGTTCATCTCCGTTTCATATCTTTCCCCCTTACTGCACCCATCGAATTGGCACCAAACCCTTCAAGATGTCCCCGGCAGGCTCTTGCATCGCTGGCCGCGTAGTAGACTGTGTGGTTTCCTTTAAACAGCTGTAATTTGTATTTCCAATCACTGTGCTGATTTCTGCTCATTATATCGCTGTTTCACACCGGTAAGTGAGCAAAAGTTTGGATTGATTGACTCTAATTAACTAAAAAACGTTCCGAGCCAGAGGTTTATTACCATGCTAGCTAGCCACAAATGTCAAAGACTTTCACAAATTATTATCCTGTTAAGATGAATGTGTGGGAGTCAGAGAAGTGTGGAGACAAAGTGAACATATATTATTTTCATGACGAATTTGTTTATCGGCCTAATTTTTTTCCCCTTTTTTCCACCACATTTTCAGGTGTTTTTTTCCAATTAAACACACACGCAGTCGACAGCATCTGTACACATTTCAGGGCTTGTCAGCGTGTTTCAGCGTGAAGTCTGTGAGTTTATACGTATGTCTTGTAATTATAATCTCTTGGCACCATAAGGGCTAAAATTAATTTTTCTAAAGACCATCAGAGTTTTATTCATTTCAGCGTAGATTCATAACACTGGGAGCAAATGAAGATCCGGAGATCTCAAATATATCTCAGGTTGTTCTCAGATGCAAAGGTTGCAAAGTCAACAATCAAACAGAGACTCTCAGTAATGCCTGAAGTTAAACACAATCTACTGTTTATTCTGTCTCAATTTTCACTTGCAAATGTAGTTTTGTTGTCTTGGCTTGTTGGTTCTTAGGGCAAAATGTTTGATGCTCTCTCTCTCTCTCTCTCTCTCTCTCTTTGCATAAAAGCATCTGCTAAATAAAAAAGGTAAATGTTCATAACAAACTCACCAGATTAATCAGAGTAACGTTAGTAAAATGTTTTATTTTATTTTACATATCATACATAATAAAAAACATCATTCTTAAGTACTTAGTGGAACATTTTAAAAGATAAACAGACCAAAAACAAACTAAACAAACTAAGAAATGTTTGAATAACAACCTTACCAATGATCCAAGCAATAATGATCCAAATACAACATTTAAAAAACTGGACACTTCCAAATAACATTTTAAACTCATTGTGTTGGAAATTAAAGAGAAACGTTAAAGAAACGTTGAACCTGAAAATGTTAGCTGTGAAAATGAATAAAGTAATTCTTTTTAGTTGCATAACATTGACTGCATCACTAAAATGGTGATAGTTAGTAGTGGTTAACTATGACCTTTACCCGCCTCACAGCTAGTAAAGTGAGTGTGATGCAGCGTGTGTGTAATAGAGTCATCTGACGCTAACTAACCACTCTGAGCTCTGATGCACGTTTCTGTTGAAATTAATGACAGTGGTGTTTCCTGCCCTGTGTCATTTATTTCAGACGATTGATTGGATGCTGGAAGAGCCGACAAATGTGTTTGGGAAGTGTTGTAATTTAAAATATGACTGCCTGACCTGGAAGAAATAGCAAAGACACAATCCATCCTTCAAAACACGAGGCGTCCGCGGTGCCAAGAAAGTTATCTGTTCACTCAAAAGTGTGTGTTATAAAACACAACTGTGGTGTGATGTTTGTGAGTCTAAAGTAAATGTGACCTAGACTAAAAAGAAAAGCTACAAACAGGGTTTGTTTGGTATAGTTTATAGTTTTTGATGCATTTAGATGCTACTGTAACAGTAAATGGCAGGACTAGTTAGATGCTGTTCTACTAATCACAGGTTATCCGCTAGTAAACACACTGAGGGCTGAGACGCTAGCCGTTTCAAAGGTGTCAGAAATCTCACTGAGTTACAGTAGAACATTTCAGCCATCCACAAAGATCTCTCAGTATTATAAAAGTTGTTTCTGTCAGGGGAACATAAACTACAGGCCCATTCATTCATGTCAAATGAATCTTGGAAGAGATGATCAGGGAATATACAGTACGTCACGTTCACATCTACTGTAGGTTCCTGCAAAGCTGTCTGGACTTCACAGGTTTACACTCCTGAACAGACAGTCATGCTTCAGTGATTCTTTGGGTTCTGCAGAAATCTTTTCATCGAGAACCATATGTTGTTGTTCTTGATTTTGTTATATTATAGTTTCAGGTTCCAGAACTGGTTCCTGAGTTTTTTTTAGAATCAATGTAAGCATGTAAATGTATTTGCAGAACCTTTGAAAAGGTTCTTCAATGGTATAAAACACCTAATGTTCTAAAGGGAACCTTATTTGAGAGTGTTCTGTGTATATGTGATGTGATACATTAATCAAAACCAAAAAGGTTTTCATTGGTTTATTTAGCCTCAATCCACATTTTGTTATCATTCGCTTGATGTTTTCAGCAGACGCTTGGCACATGGGTTAAAAACAGAGAACAAAAAAATAACGCATATAGCACAAGAGCAAAATGAAAAGTCATTTTTGTAAATGAAACCTATTTGTCGACAGAGCACATCAAACTTGTGAAGCGGGTAAATTAGAAGGCTTGTGTTTCGGTGGGGTTGCGTAGAATGCCAGTGGTAGCGTTCATACAACATCCCTCTGTGCATACTATTTACCCCTGGATTGCTTCAGGCTAATGTCTCAATAATTTTCCCTCCTTTTTTTTCTCAGGTCCTTCCCACAAAGGACTTGACTAATGATCCATGGACAAAATGAAGCATTCAAATTTATTCATTAATCATTCATCTCCAGCTCATTGAAAATGCTAAACTTCCACAAAATTAAGATTGAATATTGAAAAGTGATTGAGAGAGACAGCTCTCTGAGCGGAGAGGGGGAAGAAAAGCATAAACAACAGAAAAAAGGTGGGAAAGCGAGCGTTGAGAGAGATGCAGCCCGGACCAACCCCAGCCTGGTTAGGGTTACACAGGTATACTATCTACTGGTTAAGGTCATAGGAGTTTAAGTAGGTGTAATTAGATCCAAGAATCTAGAGAAGCGTAGAATTTCTGTCAACACGGCCCCCTAATTATTCTCTTTTCCAATTAATGGTGACATAGATTAATTATCTGATGAGGCAAAACCAATTGCAATCATTCACCTCGCTAAAATTAGATCATTCCTGACAGGACCATGAAAGTCACCTGTTTCATTGTTATGGATTGGGCTGTGAGCACTGGATGAAAAGACTGAAGCATGCTGGGAGTTTAAGTAAGTCGTCTGGCGCAGGTGAGCGTCCAATTACTCCCCTATCCGAACTGAAGCGTCGTCCTGCTCGATGCGCCGGCGTCTGTCCGGCTCTCTTCGTGGCGGACGCTGGAGCCGTCCGTCAGGGCGAGCAGAAACTCTGAGAGGCAGCGAATCGCACTTGACAGCTCCTCCTGTTTAAATACACAAACAAATGGAATCGATGAGTGTTGACTAATGAAGTGAAAAACACAGTTGAGCTCACGGACCTTACAGACGCCAGGATACCTGGAGAAAAGTGCCAGCATACTCAGCTAACAGAAAATGTTGGCTAATGTTCTCTCCAAGTTATCAGAAACGTTCGTAAAGTAACATTAGTAGAACTTTTTTTAAAGTTACATATTACATATATAAAATATATATATTTTTATGTAGCTAGTGGAACTTCAGCTGAACAGAATTATAAGTTAAATAAAAATAAATTATAAGATATAAAATAAATGATATAAACAACATCCTGAATAAAAATGCAAAATAGTTAGTGTTAACCATCGTTGCTAACCATCAAAACTTTAACCCCCTGAGTTCGGCCTCCATTTTGGGCAGCAGGGAACGGCTCCTGCCTTAATTTTAAGAAGGGAGAGCGAGAAAGACAAACGACAGAATGAGATAAAGGCGGGTTACGCCACACTCCCGCTAAAATGCGCGTGAGGGATCAACGCTCGTCAGTTAGAAAAAACCAAGCAACCAGTTTTTCTATTAAACTGCCGTGCACTGTCAACCAGCTTGGGAATCTGAAACGGCTTAGCCATGCAGAAATTTTCTGACTAACAATTATATCAGAAACAAGATCTTGGATTACGGCCCCTCGAGACGAGCTCGGTGGGCGTCCGCTCCAATTATTACTGGCCATTCACAACTCTCCACCCTGCTCTCTGTTGTTAGCAATTGTCAATTACGCTTTCCCTGGTGAAAACTTGCATAACCCGGAACTGAGTGGCCAATCTTGCAGCAGTGTTGCGAGATGACAGGTTTCTCTGCTGGCTTTGTGCTCTTCCTTCCTCTCTGTACATCAGAAGAGCTTTCCTGCAATCATCTGCGCTTCGGTACGACACGTCGACGCGTCATTGAAACTTATTGCGACCGCAACCTTTAGCGCCTGGCGGTTCTCGTCTTTGGTTTGTGGCGTCCTGTGAGAAATACATTTGATAAAAACAGAGCAATGACATATTTGCATATAAGTGCACTGAACTGAGGACAGTAGGAGGCAGCAAAATATGTTCTTGTTTAAGAAACTCTAAATAAGTGAAAATAAATACATTGTAGATTTAATAAACCACCATTAATTGAGAATGAGTCATCTGGTGCTATGGTATAAAATGCTTGCCCTAATTTTCCCTAGCCTGTAGACATACAGGAAAAACAAATCATTTAAATTCAAATGGTTTCTCTCAGTTTCGTAATGCTACCGATTCATTTAACCATTGTTGCCTTCGAACACGGTTAGTGTTCAGTGACCTGTAATCGTGAGTCTTTAATAGCTGCCCATTGGGTGTTAACCCATCTAGCATTGCTAATACACTTATCAGTCCTTAGCTAGTCATTTAAGAAGACGTTGTTTCATTGCTACATAACGTAAAGTCTGTTTCACACTATGCTGGGCTGTGGGAGCCTGTGGGAGGAGTTTAAAGCTCAACTGTGACAAAGTTTAGAGTAAGGCTGCTCCTTTTGTCCTTCACACTCGGAGGAGCTTGAAGAACTCCTTGTCTTCATGCTTCATTCACCAGCTGGACTTCCAGAACTCGTCTCCCCTGACTGGGTCGCAAACACACCTTATTATAAGCATGTATAGCACGGCTTCCTCTGAGAGCAAATATGTGATGCCCTGGTCCAAAACAGAACATCGTCTTTAAAATACCTTAACAGTTGCTGTTAACGTCATTGTTGGTCTAATTATAGCGTTTGTGTCCTGGATGGACGTGTGAGACAGTTGCGATGAGTCACGCCGGTTTCTCGGTGGCTCGCGCCGCGGCCGGCGCTTTTTATAAAATGTCGTGTCAAATTAAAAGCGCGGAACACCTGCGTTCTGTTTCATTCAGCTGTGCTGCGTCTAGCTGTTTCTCAACACGGGAGCACATACTGGGTGTGCAGCCACCTACAACAACTAAATAGTTTCTGAATTAACGGTTTATGAGTGGAGTGTGTGATCTATTGGTTGGGCGATGTGGTTTTATTGATCGGTACAGACAACTATAGAGCGGGTGGAGATTGTGCCTATAGGCCAATGCTAACCATTTCAAAATAATAGACAAAAAATATTTTTATTATGCATGTCAACTTGTTATTAATGGTTAGGCTAGCAATAGGAAGCTAACAATAGCAAGCTAGCTTTACAAGCATAAGACCGCCCCCCTCAGAGSGATCTCCATAGCCACGCCCCCATAACCATGCGATCTCCATAACCACGCGATCTCCATAGYCACGTATRGATGTATGCAAATACATAGTTTGACCRACACGTTGGACACACTATCAAACATTTCATGGTTTTGTGCCCCTCACAGCACATACATTAATGTATTTAGAGCACTATATGACTGTTATCAGGATGTGAAGAGACTTTCAGACACAATTATAACAGGGTCTAAAAACTGACCCTCTGATTTGACCTTTGGCTCTTAAGGCAAGAGTTGACCGACAAAAAACAATTCTGTCTTTATTTACTGACCCTCATGGCATCCAACTCGACCTTCTTTCATCTGTGGAACACAAAAGTTTGACAAAAAACACACTCACACACATAAATACACAGTATGTTCTAGTCACACTGGTTTTGAAAGACATGCGGGTGAGTAAATAATGACAGAAATGTAGCATTTGGGTAAATTATAACTTTGAAGATCACATTTGTTTACGAAGTAAATCATCTTAAACTAAACAAGACTTCATCTGAGTGCCTTTGGGAGCCATTGTTCTATATGCTGCAATATAAAGTTGTGTGTATGTGTGCGTGTGTGTGAGTGTGTGAGAGTGTGTGGGGGGGTACTAAAGAGCCCATACCTGGAGGGCTTTCATTTGCTGGTTGTTCTGGTTGGAGAGGGTCTGGAACCGGGCCAACCCTGCCTGGCTGTGGACGCTGCGGTGTTTGAAGTGTTTTAGCATGGCTTTGTGCATCCTCTTCTGCAACAAAGAAAGCTGGGGAAGAAAGAAAAGAGAGAGAGAGAGAGAGAGAGAGAGAGAGGGGGAATTGGTAAGGCAGGAGAGGAAATTAATGGCAGTGTTCAAGAAGAATGATGGAGGGAAAAGAGAAAGCAGTCAATAGCCCATTCTGCAGTACACGGAGCTGACAGGAATTTCACAGTCTCCTGCTTCTCCTGCCCACTCATGTGCACTGGGCGGAAACCAGTCACATCTGGCTGCCAGGATGGGGGGTTAATTTTCTCCGAATGCTTCAGTGCGTTTGTTCTAGCTCAGGCAAACTCGGTGACTGCAAAGCTGATGAGTAAAATATTTCGACTTCACTCCCTTTAACTTTATACCAATCCCCTCAAGACATATTTTACACATACACAAAAAGTCATGAACCCCCTGCCGCAACGAGAAATTATTCTGAGTACACTGGAAAAAAAACCTAAGCGACTGTTTGTGTGTGTGAGTGAGAGAGAGACAGAGAGAGAGAGAGAGATTAGAGGAGAAAGGAGAGAGAGAGCAATAAAAAAGCATGCTGCTCTCTTTATTATTTGTGCAGTTTTCCAGAAAAATGGGGTTTCAATTCAGAAGGATGTCGTCTCTTCATCTCTTCTCTTCCTTTAAGCTTATCATTGCTTGGCAATGTGTTCTGCGGAGCGTGAATAAACTAAAGCGAATTAGCTGAGCCTTTAACCGAATGAGCACCAAAATTTCCTTTATAGAACAAACCTTCACTGTCCTGCTAGCGCTGCAATAACAACAATCAGAAATATAAAGACGTGAACGTGATCTCGTGTGAAAAACAGCATCAGCTAACGCTTGACTGTTTACTAAATGCAAACTGCGGCATGCTAACAGGATGATGTTACAGATTCTCACAGATTCTCACAATTGTCTTTGATTTCTCCTTCGGATGCCAGGGTTACTATAGTAAAGTTTTTGTTTACAAGCGTTAAACTAATTTTGGGAGTTGAAGCAGTGCTGTTTCAGCAGCTATAGGCCTCTGGTGAGCACCTGTCTCTACAGCAAGGGGGCGCTGTAACTCTCTCACATGCGGTACTGCTGGTAAATTCACCCACACTGGCACAATGCCAGACTATCACTGTATATAATAACCCTACAAACACCAGAAATGTGTTGCTCAATTCATTATAGTATTTTTATTACTGCAACAATAAATGTCATTAGCTGTATTCAGTGGATAAACAAATTCAGCTGTGTTTAATATGTACACTGTAGGTTTAATGTTAATAACTGATCAGCGTTCAATACATTTACACTAATCTGTATCTACAGTGCGATCAAGCTATAAATATATCAGTGTGTTCCTTGAAAATCGAACACAGAACCTTTGCTCTGCCACCACAGTGTTCTACCATTGAGCCACTGGAACATAAACACATAGCCACTTTAGTAATATAAATATCCATGCAAACAGTGATTAAAAACACATGTAAAAACATAAGTTCCATCATAAGAAATTGTTTCTCAAGCTAAATCTATCTGCCATCATTTCATTCACAGAATAACTATTTTAATAGATAAATATGTAACATCTTTATACAGAAATACACGCTGTTTCGAGTCCCGCAGAAAACCACACTGGTCTTTAACCTGTTCTGGATAAAAGAGAAATTTGTTCAAAAACATTCACCTGGTAAAAGAATCCAAACTGAATTGATTTCATCTTGGCCTATATGGCGACAGTATACGAGTTTAAGACGAGCCGCGATGAACGCGGCTAAATTCGCTGTGAGAAGAGAGAAAGCTCAAACCTTCAGTTTGAAAATAAACAACAAACTGTAAAAGGGCTGAATGCTGGGTAAAAGAAAATCAGGCTTTGATCACGAGCGTGGAAAATCCCGTCCACAGGATTTGCCTTTTGCATGCATTTCTCACTTGATAACATTCATGTAGTTAGATGAGGAGTTGTTGGAGTATTAGAGCTTTTGGGTAACAAACAATGTGTCTTACTCCTCACTAGAGTTTTACTGTCAGCGGTAGAACAATAAATCGCGTTATAATGATTCACAGCTAAAAATGTTGTTATATAGCTAAAGTGACAGATTACGAATAGATCAGATGTTAAAATTCCTAATAATCTTCAACGATAAAACCTCAACAGTGACAACGTGAGAGCTGATGTCATTACTGAAGACACAAAGCTCTTATGGTACGAAAACATTAATTCAGAATTTAAACCTCTCATCCACCATAAGAAACAACCTGCAATGTTGTGTTTCAAACAGAGATGGCGGTAAAGGGGCAAAAGTAACAGATTATATTGTGGCATTTAAAAATTCTGGTTTGCTCCTTTTGTAAGACAAAAAACTCCAGCAATCTCGGAAATTATCCTTAAAATGAAAGCTAATTTATCAAATACAATATAAATACATACATTAAATGCTATTTTCTATAGGTGCAATTTTAAACATTAATTATTTGTATCATCTATTGTGTTTAAAAATACCTCATGTATTGTGTCTATGATGTTTATAAACAATTCACACAAAAAACACACAAACACACAAAAAAATTACAAGGAACGTCACAGCAGATACAGTATGTATGAATTTTACTTCCTTAAATTCAAATCTCTCGATTAAATTCAACCTTCAACCTGAAAGCTATCATCGCTTCGGTTCTGAATACCAACCCAGTCGTCTGGCGCTGTGTATACAGAGCTCTGAGCGCGCGGCACGTACTGTATGTTCTGCTGAAGAATGAATGATGTTTTGTACTGTACAGGTACATGATGAACTCACACACTGAAGCTTTGATGAATTCTAGCAAAACCGCCCGTCCCTCGGTGATGGACGTATGTGTCATATTAGCGATTTCCAGAGACGAGGGATCTTAGGAGTGCTTGCATTTGCTTTTCCCCTGATTCCTCTCGTGTGAGATAGAATAAACACACATACGGCGCGAGCGATGCTGTCGTGAAGCTTATCTCATCGTGATTAGATTACCGCAGTGGCCTGCTAGCTGACTGACCGGCTAAAACCAACCACCTCTGACAGGCCTCCCGGAACCCCATCCGGTTACGCTAGTCTGTGGTGAACCTCTCTTTTCTCATCTCTGTTTTGCATGCTAGCTGTCTATCTCAGATCTCAATGACAGATAGGCGGTCGTATCACACACACATGCAGAAGATAGTCTAGATTTATACATATATATATATATATATATATATTTGCGCACGGAAAGTGTCTGAAAGTACGTGTGGATGTTGTTGGGCGTTACCTGTTTGTGGTTGTTGATGTCAGTCTCAGCCATGTTTCTTTTGTCAAAAGCACATACGGCCTCTTGTCTAGCCATCGTTAGAGATTTCTGCAGCGATTTGTACTCTTGCGCTAACAGCAGGTTGTCTTTTAGGGCTTTCTGTAGATTGGCCTGAAAAAGATTAGCGCAGAATGTCATCAGTTAGCCTTAGAATAAAAAGCTAACATTGAAAACTAGGACAAAGACAGCTCACAACTTGACAATGACAAAAATGACAATGCTGTCTTTATTTACTCGCCCTCATGTTGTTACAAACAGTACGACGTGTGGAACACAACAGGAGATTTCTGAAAATGTTCCACACAGACTTTTTTCCCAGCTATTAAGTGTCCAAAAACATGAAAGCAGACTTACTACATTTGTGTGTTTTATTCCACATCTCATGAAGTCTCCTGTTAGCTTTGTGTAACATCTTTGCTCACACACATTAAAGGGATAATTCACACAAAAATCTTTCATCATTCACCCTGATGTCATTCCAAATGTGACTTTTTTTTGCTTCTGAGGAACACAAAAGAAGATATTTTAAAGTATTTTGGTGACCAAATTACAGTGGCAACGGTTGACTTACACTGTATGAACACAAAACCACTAAGACATTTCTCAAAATATCTTCTTTTGTGTTCCACAAAGAGAAAAAGTCATATGGGGTATTCATGGAAAAACTAAGGTCTAAACTATTCCTTTAGTTAATGATTTACTTTTAAATCATTTACGTCAAATATGGCAAACAGGCCAGAAATGAATCTAGGGCACATTGTGACTGCGGTGCAGTTATGACCATCTGTAGGAAAAAGGCAACAGTTTACATGTAATTAGCTGATTTCTTCTAACTGTAATAGGCAAATTCTTTAACAATCTGGAACTATAAATATGTACAATTATAAATTATGAAAATATGGAATTATAAATATGTTTATGCATGTAAAGATAAGAACATACCAGTATTTGTATGTCTTTGCATTAAATAAATCAAACAAAAATATCAGACCATGTCTATTTTACATAAATACATTTATGGTAAATGGCTGAATATTTCATAAAGTTTGATAAGTTGGAAATGATTAAACAATATTATAAGTTACAGAAGTTGTTTGTCAGACTGAGTGAATTATGTTCAGATTCTATGTGATTGAAAATGTTTTTTATAACTACGTTTGGAAGAAACTTAACAGTTAAATAAAAAAAAGCTCTCAAAGTAAATTGTTGTAAAACTTGCATCAAATGTTTTGCAGTTGGTCTGATCTGTTATCTAATGCAATGAGATGCGCTCATTTTAAGACTTAAATATTCATTTACATGTTGAGGTCACCGTATGAGCGGATATCACCCCATTTGTTTGGGTTCCTCACGTTAAAGCAAAACCTCGCTGCTCTGAACACGAGTAATCGCACAACACTCGAGGATGTAAACAAATTACAATCAATAACTGTCTTTTTGTCTCGCCTCCCGTCATCACCACAAACCTCAGAGACGAACAGAGAGAGAGAGAGAGAGAGAGAGCTATAGAAAGAAAGATGGAGAGAGGGAGGAAAGAACATTTTCTGCTTTACCTGGGAATAAGAAATAATGAAGTGTGTCTGGGCAGTAAAAGGACCCGGCGCTAAACTGATGAGTTTAACCCAGCGTTGAGAGTGGCACTAAACATGACAAATGCAGGCTATTGATTTAAAGCTTAATTACTGCGCGTGGAGCTGACAAACGCGTATGACGCCGCTCTGAAGTGTAAATGAGAGAATTACACTCCACTGGCCAGAAGAAACTGATGGTGTCTGCACTCTGCATCGCACTGCTTATCTGCTCACTGTACATCTGACTTCATCACATAAACAAGCTACAGGAGAATACGATGGGGTCCACGAACGCAACTTAGCAGCTGAGTTTCAAACATTATAGAATTAACATGAGGCTCTAGTTCTGCTGCAGCTTTTAAAATGGCCGCTCTAGCGAAGGAAGGCCCGCCTACTAGTTAAGAGAGCCAATCATTGATCTCTAAACGCTAATGGTTCTGTAGGGAGGGGCTCTGAATGGGCTTGTGAGGTACCAGAACTGGTGGAACCGGGAACTAGCAGAGCCAAGGTTATGGGTTTGATCATCATGCACAGACTGTATAAACTATAACTCTGACCTTGTGTACTCTAAAGTAGACAAACCACTTCCTGTATTTCTGTACTGTGTGTCTGTCTGTCCGTCCAACAGAGATCCAAAAAGCCTAAATTAGATACAAAATCAATTAAAAAAAGAGATATCATATGATTTAATCCGTGGAGCTGGACTCAAAACAATGTTGTTTTATAATAATTATAAGAGTGTGATTTCAGCAGCTAATAAACGTTATTTTAATGTGCACTCAGTAGTTTCCTGCCATCGTTCCGCCTCAGCGTCTAAGTAAATCAGTCAAAGCGCCTGCATTAGCATCTCGTGACTTTGGCGTCGCCCCCAACCCAAACGGGCCTCGGGTCAATCACACACGATTCGACACAATCTCTCTTTGTTCAAGCCGTTAAAAGACGACGAAACATTTCCGTCGGGCGATGAATCTCTCTACCCCTTTATTGTTTCCAGTAAGAAATCTAAAGAGACTCTCTGCTCTGTTGCCCTGAAGCAAGTTAATGGCACAATGCCTCTATGAGAGAGGACTTTTAATTTGGCTCCTGTCTCGCATCAACAACTTGTTTGGAGTTTGCTGCTTGTGCGCGCATGGCGGATTAAAGCCCCATTGCCTTTTCTTGTTTTGAACTAATGCATTCTTGATCACCGTTTAATGAAACTATATACCACATGGCGATTTCACATTAGATAAACCATGTGAGACTTTCATCAGGCGCCGGGGCTCTGGCTGAGGCCATAATCCCGAAACTGAACTCCTCCAATAAATAGCTTTTCCCTCTGAAAATGAAGTGATAATACGTGGATTTCATGCAAAACATAACATATTATCTCTGACAGGAAATTATAAGAGCTTTCATTAAATTATTACTGGAAATGTTTGTAAAGGTTTGACGTGAGGTTGGGTTACCTCAGGAACAGGTGGATTTGTACGGTAACGAATGTACGGTAAAATAAACCTCATTGCGACGCAACTGACTGATTTATTTAAGCTTTTTCTCAGTCGCTTGACCTTCTGTTTGGTTTCTGATTGTTGCAACGTGCATCAACATCATAATCCTTGTTTACTTCAACAAAATAATGATAGATAATATTATATCGTGTGATAGAATGCAGATATTGTTTCATTATTAATATTTAAAAAGTATTGTTTGGTATTCCACAAAAAAACCAAGACTACAAACCTACATAATCGTACATAATCGTACCTACAAAAGGTAATGTAAATATTTATAAGGGTAATTTCATCTCGAATGGTGATTGGAGCACATCAAATCCCCCAACCAATCAAACGCACTCATGCATGTTCAGCTGCAGCGGATTGGTTTTCAGATACAGTACGTAAAGAAAACATGGGTTAACCTGAATTCAGGATCAAAATACTGATCTGGGATCAGCTCACATAAGGGAACAGTTTTGTATCTGTGTAAATAATATAAATTTGA
Source organism: Yasuhikotakia modesta (assembly GCA_036877545.1). Taxonomy (NCBI): domain Eukaryota; kingdom Metazoa; phylum Chordata; class Actinopteri; order Cypriniformes; family Botiidae; genus Yasuhikotakia; species Yasuhikotakia modesta. Next base: position 31,016 of record JBAJNP010000760.1, on the reverse strand, counting down.
AAGAAGGGCATCTTAACCTCCGTGTCCTTCAGGGCGGCCTGACGCTGAGTAAACAGCGCAGAGTGAATCTGTGCGTGTCGCGACTTCCTCTCTTCACAGGAAGTCATGTCTCTCTGTAAATTACCCATCACCGCTCTGGCTGTCCCGTGTTTGAACGCTGCGGTATCAGAAATACTCCTGAAACGAGCAAGATGTACAAACAAGCGTCTAAAGTCTAAAGTTCAACACACATCTATTAAACCACAAACAGTTAGGCAGCAACTGTCATGGTAATTCTTACCTCAGCTCCGCTATAAAGTCCGGCAGTCTGTTGATGGTTTTCTCCAACGTGTCGGAGGCCTTGTTTAGCTCCTCAGTTTTAAGGCGAAGCTTCATAATCTTGCTTGACATCTTCTCAGACCTCAACGACAACACCTGAAGATTCTCCTAATAACAAGAAACAAACACACAACTGATGACATCATCATTACTACCTGCTGTATTACAACAGCTGACATGTGACACAGTTTATAAAACACGGCTCTGAAATATCGTTTTAATTTCACAGATTTTGACGTTCACCTTCACAGAATTCAGATGTTTCTGAAGGTCTTCCTTCTTCTTTTCAAACTCATCTGTGAGGTGTTTTTGAGAGGTGTGCATGTCACCTAGTTTAGCTCTCATCTCTTCAATCGTCTGGAACAGCAAGAAAAAAAGCAGAATTAAACATTAGAGAAGAAGAAATTATTCAGCATCTCATGATTCACAAATACAAACATCGGTTAATGTTTATCACGTTTATCTACAGTGACAGAACAGCTGAGACACAGATAACAATGTTAGGTTGTAAGAATGTTTCCATTAAGTTACAAAAAACATTAAAAGTGTTATTTTGAAAGTTTCAACATTCAAAACGTCCAGTTTTCAAGCTTATACTAACATGATTGTTTGTAATGTTTGTAATGAAATAATTCCACTCACTACTGCAAGAACATACGTGATGATAACGTTTAGAGAACATTGGTGGTCAACAAGAACTTTGACTTTAAGAACTAACGGCGGCGTGATGATAAAGTTTGTGAAACGTACAGCGGTGAGACGTTACCTGAGATTTCTCCATGTGTGTCCGTTTCAGATGTTCCACCGTTGTCTCCAGCTGAGCAGATGTAGATGAAACATCTTCAAACTTCTCCTGCAGCTCAGCCTTCACTTGCTCACAGTGAGTTTGTTCATCGTTATATTCTGATGTCAACGTTGACACATTTTCCTTAACGTATGACATCATCCATAAAAACGCATCAATGCAAAATATTATTGCAATATTATTGCATCATTTATTCATTTACCTAATGATCTTCTCATACAATCGTTGGGGTTTTGATCTTACCTTCAGAATGTTTGTCACCTTTATTTCCTCAGTTATCTGTGTCTTCAACAATTCTATATGTTTCTATCCAACAACAAAATAACATTAATATAACATTATCACAAAGTATGTGATTAAACGCATTATTCATCATATAGACATATATAACACCGACTTTTTGTATATAACACCGCAATTTTGTAATGGCTAGCTACAACAAAGCTAGCATAGTTGCAACATTGCTTTGAAGTCATAAGATCCCACCCACTTTTAGAGCGCTCTCCAAAGCTACGCCTCCTCCAATTGTGTGCAAAGGTATGCAAATACATAGTTTGACAGACAAGTAGAACGTCCAATCATTGCGTTTGGACTGAATGCAGTCATTGGATATATGTTGAATATGAATAATTAGTCCATAACAAAAAATGTTTCTGCAAAACAACCGCCCACCCTGCCTTTAAATATCCAACCCTCATATTATAAACTACAGCAGTTGTGCTATAAATAAATCGTTCAGTCACTCACAGAAGAATTATAGTCACGTGTGCTTTGAAAGAGAAACTACATGACAGGTTTTCTATTTTTGGGAGGTGTCGCTTTAAGAGTCACATGATCCCCGTTTCTACTTCTGTGAGAGCGCTGAACGCTTCATCATGTGCAGAGTAACTTCCAGAAGCTCTGAGGTGGGATTCGTCCTCTTACCCTGTTTCTCAGCTCCTCCAGAAAGCTCTGCTGCTCCAGGTGGTCCAGCTCGGCTTTGACGCAAGAGTGCTGCTCGGACACTCGCTCCAGCTCGGCTTCCTCCGTCTTCCTCTGCTCCTCGTTCAGGCTGGTCTTCAGCAGCAAGCGTTCCTGGTCCCTCAGTAGCTGTCTGACGGCCTGTTCACTGGAACAGCACAGACACAGTTATACAACATAATAAAACGCTCCGTCCCTCGAGGCGACCGCGGTACAGTGTGCTGAAGGCAAACCTGCAGACACAGCATTCAGATCAATTCACAATTGGAAATAAAAATGAAAACTAACTGCTCAACGCTCAAGTGCAAAATTAAAGACAATGTATTTTTTAATTGAAAAAGTTAGCGAATTAATACAGCCAAAGTTTAAATTGTGGCATTACCAAACATTACTGTCCTCATTGTGACCAGCTCACAACATTAGCAATGTTTAAAATGTGGGCTAAGACTATCTGTTTATGACTGATGACAGATTGGGTCGAGGAATCCAGTTTAAAAACAATATTTGGTCATTTTGTGACAGTTAAACGTTTTACAATAGCAGCGGTACAGAAGGAATATACTTAAAGCTGCAATCTGTAATTCTTGCTCTCTCTGTCACCATCTCTGTCTGAAACATACAAATTACAGGTTATTTTAAATACCTTTTAAAAGTCAAATGATGCTAAACTGATGCTTCCCATAAGATTATTAATCGCTATTATAAACTTACCATTGCAAATCGGGCTAAGGTAAGAAAAAACTGTGAGGTAACTTTTAAACACTGATCTGTCATGTATTTGCACAATAACTGTATTTATTTATTTTATTAACCCAAAAGTTTCTGATTGCAGCTTTACTCCAATCTTATCTAATTACCACAACATCTATATACAACAGAGACCACGTTTTAAGTAGACAAACAAACTAAACAAACACAATTTACGCAGCCACTTTTTCAACGCTGTATTAGTTTATGCCGGTACTGCTTCACAGCGTTTTAATTTGGGCAGCAACACACACACACCTACACATTTTTAATGAAGTGAAATAACAGTTGTTGTGTGATTTTCTGACATGATCTACAGGACGCAGATTCTGCGCTGATAATTAAAGAAACCACACAGCAGACCATTGAAGCACAAGACATTTTCAGCTCGCTGCTCAAAAGTCCTGTCACCTGAGTTTCAATCAGCGAACACAACGCTTCAAAACTGATTCCTTAGATGTGAAAGATTGCAGCGTCCTGATTTATTGAAAAATCCTAATTATTTTTAACGTATGACGTCTCTGCGTTTAAACAATCGACACTGCAAGCAGGTTTATTTCCATTCTGTGGGACAGTAAAGAGTTAAACGGGATATTTGGTGGAAAAATACGGATGTATACGGAAGGCTGGGAATGACTTTTATTGATTTGGAATTGACAGAGACACATGGATCATACTGGGATCATGGACATATGACAGGTGTTTAAAAGGGGAGGGGTTAGTGATGTCACCTCAAATGGAAAATGGGGTGGAGCAATTGTATGTATTTTAATAAAAGAATAAGGAATATTTTTTATTGTAGTATAATGTGCACTGGTGAATTGTTCACAATAGGATGAGGAATAAGATTGTGATACTAAATCAGGTCACTTATAATTTAATGTTGATGGTTTAAATATCCATCTAACAGGAAATGTTATTGGAACAACTGTATCAGACTGTGTGTGTGTGTGTGTGTGTGTGTGTGTGTGTGTGTGTGAATTATTAATGCGTGAGACTGCTGACAATTTACCACATTTGGAAGAGAAACAGTCATTCTGCATAGATGATGTGAAGCTAGTGATTCGAACCTCTGGCGAATCTTTTTCTCATAATCTTCTATTTGCAGTTTGTGATCTTCATTTTGAGCTCGGAGGTCCGATAATTCCTGTCGCTTTTGGCTCAAGACTAAATGTAGTTCAGAAATCTTCTCATCGCCTTCATGTTTCTGATGAGAATGAGAAAGTGATGTTTACTGTTTGTATGTCTTGGTATCTGTGTTTAGTAGAGTGAAATATACATTTTTATCACTATTGTCTGGTGTTGTCTGGGTGAATCTGCTTTCCCTTAAAGATTTGTCCCCTGTAGAAAGTCTATTGTTAGAAAAAAACACTCATTGTTTTGTTATATTGATGTATACAGTCTATATACGGTATGTGTACATATGACAATTCAATGCTATTTGCATACATTTTTTAACTATAATTCCACATGTGAAACATTCTTTAAAAACACAAGATAACATAGCGCCACCTATGGTCAAACAAAGCCTCAATCATGCCTCGAATTTCAGTCTGGTGAAAGTTTTTTATACTTTTTGAACTCAGAAACCCAGCAGAAAAAGAAACAGAGAAATACAAATTTAAAAAGGAATAAACAAACAGCTCAAGGAACAGCTGAGCGCTCCGCGGCTCGTTCGCTCAAGCGTACCTGTAATTGTGAAATCAAGGCTTAGACAAAATGGAGGCTGTGACAGAAAAAACAGCAGTTCACTGAAAAGAATCGTGGGGCTTTCCTGCCCTCCAGAGGACACGAGAGTTGACATCGCCGACATCTTTCAAACCATCTCCAGTAATTTCTGTGAGAAACTCTGATGTACTTACAGTTGTTTGGATTTGGTTTTGAAGTCGTAAAACTCGCTTCTTTGTTTTCATGAACGCTTCTTCTTTATCCTCCGTTTTTGCTTTTATTGACGTGACCTAAAAATATGACGGGTTAACGGTTAATGTTTGGAATTAAAGAGCCACGTTTAATGCTATTTCAGTGAAATTCATATATTTTAGGAAACATGACAGATGAAATTACAGTGAGACGATATGACACAAGATGACATAATACAACAATCACAGCGGGAAAATAGTTTCTTTATATTGGGTGTCAGTTTGTGATGCAGTGTCTGTTGTTGTAAATGTACTGACAGCATCGTATATGTCCGTTTGCTGTCTCTCAAACCGCCGGGTCTCTTGCAGCAGGATTTTGATTTGGTTGTCTTTCAAAGTTACTTTTTCTTCAGACTTTTTAATGCTTGTGTGAAAAATCTCACACTGTGACTGCAGCTGGTGTAAATCACTCCTGCGAGCAGAGAAAGAAAAATTGTGTCTTTCCTGTAGTACACTTTACATGTCTATAAACTGCCTCAGACTGCAGATGGAAGAACGCTTTGTGTCTGTGAATGTTACCTTACGATCTCCTTAAAACATTGTTCTAGTACATTATCTTATTACTACAAGATTAAAGCATGTAAACTCAATTTAGAGACAATTCAGTAATATATTTTATATATTATGTGTTTTATATAGTATTGGCAAACAGTTACTCAAATCATAATATAGTCATTTGATATTTACTCTGCGTATCAATTCTAACCCGACAGCCTGAATTATTTATATATCCATATTATTTATCAAATAATGCATCTCTCTGTGCCTGATCCTACAAACCTGTTCACACAGTCAATTTTACTCAGATTATAATTTAAACAAAATAGTTTTTTTCTTCAAATTACATTTGTGTTTTATTTTAGTTGTTGGCACAAAATAACACTGCATTGCAGAACTAAACAGTTCAGTGCAAAAGAAATTAAAGAGACAAAATCATCAGTTAAAATGATTTAAAATGATGCCTGTACTGTTTTCTCTGAACAAAATCAACTATTGTTGTAACCTGTCAAGTGATGTTGGAAAAAACACTGCGGAAGGCGAATATGGCATTTTAGTGACACCTGCTGTCTGGTCTGTGTACTGAAATGAAACAGTTCAGATGATGCACATGTAACTCACATCTTATCACAGAGCTGCTTTCTCATCGTTTCTACTCCTCCATCCATTTCCTGTTTCTCAGCATCTGCTCTGAATTTCTCCTGCTTAAACTTCTGCTGTAAAGCCTTCAGGTCTTCGGAGACCCTCGTGAACGTCTCGCTGGTCTGTGGGAACATTTTGATGCATGTGTTTGTAAACAAATGTTTCCAAACTTTACAGGAAAATCAGGCTACAGACTTACTGAAGCTGTAGTAGTCTGTTATATTTATTGGTATAGGACGGCCTAACTAACATTGGTCATGTTCTCTTAAAGTTCTCTCAAAGTTCATTCTCAAAGAACATTCTTGCAGTTCTACTCACGTTATATATCATATGTATGAAATAAAATGTAATTCTGAAGATGTTAGTGGAATGTTTTAAAAACATTACAAAAGTACGTTTTAATAACTACAACCAAACAATAACATTAATGCAATGTATAAAAGATGTTAGAAGATTCAAAAAACTGTTTTAATGTTTATGTTACTCAATGGAAACATTAGGGAAACGTTCCTATGACCTGAAATTGTTAGCTGGGGGAGTATGTTAACAGAGAAACCATTACACCCTTGCTCTCTGTTTCTGGAGGAAGACTCTGTTATTATGAACTACATTTCTTCCCTCAGTTGTGTGTTATTGATTTCAGGCCCTTTAAACAAAGCACCAAACACACACACACCTCACTTTCTGTTGCTAGGATCTGCTTCATGATTTCATTCTCCATCTGGAGTCTCTCGCCGACGAGCGGCCCGTGTTTCCTCATAAAATCGATGTTCTCCCTCAGACGGCGGTTCAGTGCTTCGGTGCGGGTCAGTCTGTCTCTCACCTGCGACTGCTGATCTCTGCTTATTGTCAGCTGCCACGTGAGATCGGCGATGTCTGTGCCGCAGGCGTCATGCTCTGAGGAGAGAAATATAAGCCTGACAGATCAGAAGAGATACGGACGGGGAAAAAACATCAGTGGAAATTTGTTTTCTCAGACCTCAGCTGAAGTTCTGTGGCTTTTAGTGTGTGTTTGTTAGCTTTGAAGCCATCTGTATGCTAATGTGCGTTTAAAATCGGTTTTCAATTAACATCCTGTAGTTCCGTAACTGGTGTTGCTCACGACGCCAACGTTATGGGTTTAATTCTCGCGAACGCACGTGCTAATACAATTTATAGCTGGGATTCATTGTAAGTCACTTTGGTTAGAAGTGTTTGTCAAATGTCTAACCAAAAGCAAAACAAATACTGTTCTTCCTAAAAAACAAACCCAAAATATGTTGGTGTCTTATATTCAAAGTAGCACATAGAAGTTATGAAAATTTAAGCTAGCGTACGCAATTTCAGAGAGGCTAGCAACAGCCTTAAAAGCATAAGATATTGCCCCCTCATTACATTAAAAATACCCTCCGTGTTTTTGGGCTTGTGGTGCTGATGGGAACACAACAGAAAACTGTATTTCATATTTCATATTTTAATTAACATTCACTCTGACCTTTCTGCATTACAATGGGAAACTCCTGTTTCTTCCAGTGAGCAAGACTGTCCTGCCTCAGCAGCAGTTTCTCAGCTTTCTCCGTCTCCTCCAGAAGAGCTTTTTCTGCCTCTCTGCGGTCCAACTCGAGACGCTCAATCAAACACATCACCTCCGCCAACACGTCCACCGTCTCCTTCCAGAGAGGAGTCGCCTCACTCCCTGTACAAACAAATCATTCACACAACACTGAACGCGGTTTAAAGCTGCAGTCTGGTGCCTCTCTGTCACCATCTCTGTTTGAAACACAAAACTGCAGGTTACTTGTGTTGAAGTCACATGAAAGCTAACTAACATTTCCCAGGAATCATGACAATTTAAATTATAAATAATTATTATTAACTAACTGTTGCAAGTGTGAGTAAAATATGAAGGCAATTCTAAACACTGATCTGTTATGTTTTTGTTCAACACTGAGTTTTTTTATTTTTATGCAAAAAAAGTTGCAGATTGCATTTCAATGTAAGAAATGCCCACATGGCAAAACTTGCCACAGTGCTGGGCGTTGCTATGTGGTTGCTAAGGTGCTTTAGGTGGTTTGTCTTCTTAGAGGTTGCTATGGTATTGATAAGTTACAAGCCCAGATCAAAATCTTACCTCACATACCTAATGATGCCTTCATTCATTTCAGATGACAGACATACTAAATCTCACTAAATGAATGCATAATAAAATTATCACCTGGAGCACAAAACTTCAAGCCCTCAACACACAGTTCTGCAGAGACACCCGCCGCTCTGAAACGCAAAACATATCGGTAAACAAACACTGAAAGATTTTAGAAAGGCCAGCGCACCGGTTTGAACTGACAGTGTGTTAACACCCATATATAATGAATGCTGACTGTAACTACCCTCTCACAGGAGTTACGGCTACAATGGATGAATAATTTGATAGGGAAAAGTTATGATGCTTCATGGCTCACTTCCAAACGTTACTGTGGTTGTTTTCATGCTGAGTCTCACCACCCTGCAAGAGAAGAGGCATTCATTATTCATTCATTATGTAACGTGAGAGGAACCGACACAACAGCAACCCATACAAATATCAGAGCCATCTGAATTTGAGCTGCGTTCTGGTGCTGTTAATCTGAGGGTTGATCGGTTCTCTGTGGGGCGATACGATTCGGCCATGCAGTGAGAATACAGTCTAACATACCAAACGTATGTCCAGGTTATGTTTGTGTGATATATATGGCTATATATACACTTTGTCTACATATGAATTTTGGCTATATATGAGCTTTGTTTATATATGAACTTTGGCAATATATCAATCTTGGCTTTATATGATCTTTGACTATATATGATCTTTTGCTATATATGATCTTTGGCTACATAGAGTCTTAGGCATATATAAACTTTGGGTCCTTTATATAAATTAAATGTAGTAACTATCCTAATAGCATCAACCCTGTTTCTACACAAAGCTATAGCCAATCATCTATAGCCAATAATCCATAGTCAATAATCGTGGGCCCCTAATCTTTATACATAAGAAACATGTAGTAATGACTGCAGGGTGACAGAACTGCAACTCTCTTTGTAAGTGTAAGACATGTTGCAGGGCCGCATGCAGCTGTAGGGCCACAGAAAGTGTCCGATCGCTCTGTTTGTATCCATGCTGTTACCTTTTGACCCCAGTGTTCCAGTTTGGACTTGAGCTCCTTGATGTGACACACGGCTTTATTCACACACGGTGCTGGAGTGTTAACCAGAGCACAACTGCGTCGCCTGCTGGAGCAAACAGAGTCTAGCCCTCCCTGCTCTGAAACACACAGCGTGTGTGTGAATAAAGAGACAGGACCACTCAATAAAAATAAACCACTTATGCACACATATTAAATTACATTTCTGAGAACGTTAGCCAATGTTTTGATAACGTTTCCTGTGGGTATTGGTGACGGCTGAAAATGTTCAAAACCTTGGATTGCAAGATATAAACAGGTGTAAGGGAGGGACGCTTGTTTTGTTCCCACAAGGACATGGAAGCTGAGATAACCACCAAATTCAAAACATTAAAAACTGCAAATCTTATTAAACTTTGCAGGTGTAAGTGATACAGCAACCAAGATGTATTTTTAGTACAAACTTTTTTTAGAAGTACATGACTGGATAATTCAAAACAGGACCAGAAACGTGTATTAGGTAAGTTTATAGTGTTCAAAATTAAAATCTATATTGTAATATTAAAAATGTAAATCCTGCATATGTAAATAATGTATAGAATTACATTTGTAATCTACAGTCACACCATAAACGTTGTAATGAAAATACAAAAATGCATTTAAACAACAACAAACCCATAATGCCAGTTTACCTTGTAAAAACGTCCCTTTACTTGAAGGAAGTTTGAGTAACTTTATCTCAGGCATTTCTCAACATCTGCCAAAATCTGATCAGAGAAAAATAACAAGTTCAAATCAAGAATCGTTCATTTCATCAGATTATCACTCATAGCATTTTGTGCAATCGTGCACATACTTTCATTTCTATGTATGTCATTTTAATGGTCGTGCATTTTAAAGCGGTGCCATAACTGCGCTGTTATCTTAAGTTATTTAGTAATGATAGCCGGTTAACTGATCAGTCGCACTTATGACAAGGACACAACAGGTTTAAAGTCTCCTAACCTGTCGGTACTTACGCATTAAACGCCAAAGTTTAGCCCTGAAAGGTAAATGTTATATTTCTGGCCCAACAGGAGGGACGCGACAAATGTTTACGCGTCGTACCTTGGTGCTTGGTGACGTCACGGCCGCTTTATACTTTGTTTCCAGCCCCCCGGTTGCTAAGCAACAGGAAGTCCTTAGTGCACCAGACAAAAGACCAAACGGAGAAAGTGAAAGACGAAAGTGTTTGTATGGGATGGTGAGGGGCAGGAAAATGACAACAAACTGTCTCAGGGGGGGAAATGCGGTTGCATATTAAATGCTGTGATTTTTTTGTATGGTTTGCACGTATTTTTAGTGTTTTTATTTAATGTAATTATATTACGTTACTGCTTTCATGCAATCGCTTCTATTGTTGTATTATGTTATTCGCATGCATATCTTTTGCATACAGTATAATCGCATGTTATTGAAAACTGTGTGTATTTATTGCATCGCCAGTCGTAGCGTCATCAATAAACAACACGAGACCATATTTAGTCACACGTCAGCCTGTGATGTAATCATTGGATGAACAAATATATAACAAAAACAATAAAGCAATAAAATGGCATGAAATGCAAACACTGCAAACCTCACACAGACTCGTTTTCACACCAAGAAGCCGTTTCACGTGAGGCTTATTTTCTACCTCAGGCAACAAAATGAGCGCAGATGCCCCGGTCGGGCAGAGAGATCCCGCATTACGTCATCGCGCGAGGAGCATTACGTCACATCAAAGCAAATGAACGCCAGAGATCAGAGGCTCCGCGCGGCTCTCCGGGTCTAACGCGACTGGATATCGTGTTTATGCACCGAAGCTGTCGTCGGTATAACGGATGGATGCGGCGAGACGTTCATGCACGACAGACGAGCGATTGTTTATAAACCGGTGGCGGCATGACGCGCGTTTGGTGAGTATCAAGTGCATCGAGATGAGCGTCATTGTCGCTGTTTCAGGCTGTACTTTACTATTAAACGCGTGATGCAAAGCGAGAAAGTACTAAATAATGTACGTAATAATGTAATAAAGCATCGGATTGAATCACAAAAGTCCGATCAACCATTGGCTGCGTTTGTCGGTCAGTATAAATTCATGTATGTTTATATGCTCGCATACACTTGTTGTGCGTTGCATTTGCATGCAGGTCAAAATTGTCCCTTTGTCAGGCAATATTCAGCTTTCCAAATGCCTTTAATATGAAAGGTAGGATGTGGTGTTTGTGTTTCATGTGCTTTAAATGTAAACGTCATTTTAAGAAAACACACAAGGGATTGTCAGGGATTTCAGGACATGTAACAGGACATACATGTGGCTCTTCTTTCTCAAGTGCATCTTCTGGGCTGGATTCAGATGAAATTAGGCCACTTTGTGTCACCGAGGCTCAGTTTAGCAGTATTAACCCTCAACGCTCACACAACGTTTCTGTCCAGCGAAGGCAAGGAAATGTCTTTCCTGTAAACAGCTGTAAGTAAATCACAGCCTGAATGAGCTGTAAGAATTTACCCAGAGTTCTGTGCTGCACGGTGGTACCATGGCGGTCATCAGGCTTTTAAGGGACTGCGTCTGATTGGTGGAAAAGGTTCTTGAGTGATGGCGTCTTTCGGTGCTTTTGGGCTTTATGGAGTCTCATGAGATCCTCTGTAGATGTTTGTGGGTTTTCTTTCCTAAATCAAGTCATGAACAAACATTACAGTTCTAACAGTATGACAGATTTAGGAAACTAGCTATTGTAAACATGCATAAACAACAGCAGTAGAGTGTTTTAAAGTCAGGGGTTGTGTTTTCTTACAAGCTTCAATTAAAAGTTAAAAACAAACAAATGAGTTATTGAGGCAGATCAGTGCTGCGATCACAAGGGTAAACTATAACAATTTAAATTGGAGCTGTTGGGTCATATTTGGCAGGTAATATCAGTTGAAGGATGTCATGTAAACTGTAGTTTAATGTTTAAACAAAGATGGCGTGAAGTTCTGCAAAACGAAAAATGAATTGCAGCTGTCAAGTTGTGAAGGAAGCCCATTTTGGCCTGTTCAGAACGGGCCTGCGACCCATTTTTAGGTCCTATTATAGACAAATAAACACAGCCATGTACCAACGTTAGCTGGTGATGAGAACAAATACGTTGTAACGCACCATGTTCGTGTAATTCTGTATCGCTAAGATTTGTTAGCATTGTGAAACTGCAATACGACACCCTCATAAATCTGCCATTTTCAGCTTTTACTGGGGAATACAGTAGCGATGCTCAAATAGATGCATTATGTGGTTTGGGAACAACGCAGTAACATTAGCTGTCATTTTCTCCCACAGACGGGAGATGGGAGTTATCCAGCACTAATTACTCGGTGGGTTCCTCCCAACAGCTGCGTTATGTAGAACACGTCTTTCTCCTCCAGGTCAGCTCTGTAAATTTCATAAGCTCACCTGTCTCCTGGAGTTGATCGCGGGGCGTTCATCAAAGCAGCGAGACCCTCGAGCACAATTTTTGTTCTTCATTCAACCCGGTGTACTAAATAAATCACACAAAGGGAGTGACAAAAAACGGAGCGGGACTCGGAACGCCTGGATGGCACCTAGTGTCCGAAAGGATATTTATAAGCCTGGAGATCCCAGACCTACAATAAAAGGAGGGAGAGAGTGAGCGAGAGAGAGGCTCAGTGAATTATGGGATGTCTGTAGAAATGTCCCATTAGAGAGGCTGAATTACAGTCGTATCTGGTAACCCGTTCTTGCGTGGCCTCATCATTTTGCCTAATAATTTTACACAGGGTGTCTTTAAACTGCAAATAAGGCAACAGTTCCCTTTATATACAGAATCAAACCACCAGCAGAGGGTTGGGAGACGAGACAAGCTTGCAACCAGAGCTAAGCGGGCCGTCTAAGCCCGTCAAGAATGTGAGTCTCACTTATTGGAAGTTAAAGATAGAGGCGACACATGCTGGACCCGGCGGGTTCTAATTTCAGCGGGTTGCCAAGAAATCTCTGGGCTGCTTTTGTTGTGAAGCTGGACCAGACGAAACGCATTACTGAAGCTAGCAGACCCATTTGAGTCACTCGTAAGAAGTGTGTTAACGTGAAGAGGACCATGGTGCTCTCTAAAGGGTATCTGGTTTGAGTTTTCTTGTTTGTTTGTGAGCCAAATTTTACTGCAGCTAATGGTTGAATTTCTTTTTATAGCGATAGTTTGTTTATGTCTGTCGTGTTTCAACATGACAGGTGTTCTGTTAAAACAGTGAACCATAGGGCTTACACTTGGTTTATCGTTGATATGAGTTCAGTAGGGCTGATAAATGTTGTGTTAGTGATGGTGTTTGCAATGCATTTTGGGTATTTTGTGCATATTTAATGTTTGTCCCTGTGTTTTCATAGTGACGGATTGTATTTCTCGATTACCACAGACGTTTGGAAGTCTTGAATCTCTCGCATTCCTTAAACTTAATCGAGCATCACAAACTTTGTGAACAAGTTCTCGACTGAGGGATTTAACCTGATATTTCTTACTAAAGTTTAATCCAGGTTCAGTTTTAAAATGAAAACCTAAATGTACCTTTTTTACAGAAATATAAGCTTATATTACCATATGTCATTTTTTAAAGAACTAAAAACAATCTTGGTTTATGTTATGTCACTAGACAGAATAAGGTTACGTTGGATACTGTCCTTGTAGTTGTTTTAGGTTCATACCAGGATTTTAAGCTAAAAATATCATTATGGCAAATAGATGGTTTCTATGTAGACAGATTTCTATTGGACAAAATTAGTGAGTGTCATCAATTGTTTTTGGTCTGTATTTCCTGAGAAGAGAGACTATAATTTATAAGTTTATACAGTATATGTGTGAAACGTTTCTTCATTTAGAGATACGCTAGCATATGTATAGCCTCAGAGTTAACATACATGGACTAAAAATAGCAACACAACAACAATTTTAATTTTATTGGATCAGAGGTATCAACAAGACGTTCTTATTGGTGCAGGTAGGGATCTTTAATGTTATCAAATGAAATTGTAAAATTTTCACATAGATCTTCACATCAGTTTTCACCAAGTTGAATTGGACAGATGCATTCATCCAATTTCAGAAATGGGATTGTCTGCTGCCGTTACAACGGACCACATGATATGCTGTAGTGTGTTAGATTACATTGGGAAGCACAAAGTGAGTTGTGTTCTCCTAACTTAGCATCCTGGGATATTAAATATCTTGGAAATCAGTTTCTGTTGTTTTACATTCACAGGTACAAATCAACCAGGTTAAGATTGATTGAAACATTCTCAGATTGTTAGCTAATGTTCCCAAAAAGCTCTTTCAAAGTTATGAAGCGTTCTTGCAGTAACGTTAGTGGAACGTTGTAAACGTTATATATCACATTTCAAAAACTTAATTCTTAAGTAGCTAGTGAAACAATTTTTAAAATGTCACAGAATTAAAAAAATGTTTAAATGCTGTTCTTATACCCAAACAATAACATTAATACAATGTCTAAGAAACATTCTGAACTACACTGTGGTTTGATTGGATTTAAATGCAGGGACACACTTCTCAGAAGTTACTGATCTCTGTTCCTCATGCATGTCTGTGACATTATTCTGTTGTTGTTTGTGTGTTTTGCAGAAGGATCGAGGAGTCGGGCTGTAACAGAAACATCATGGCAGACAGAAGACAATTGTTTGCTGAAATGCGTAAGTATCGCTGTGTCATCCGTTGCAGTCATACTAACAGTCAGAGCTGCACATACTGAAGCAAATGCGATATGTGAACATGCTAAATAATGCGATAAGCGATGCCATGCAACTTTGGATTTGTAAAATCAATTTTAATTATATTGAACTACACTTAAAACCATGAAATTGTAGAACCAACATGCATAACCAACATTTCACATTATTTCTGAGAAAAGAAACATATAGTACTAAAATGATTATTTTATAAAAAGCAACTTACAGTAAATTCAAAGCACACATTTGATCAGCCTTTGTGTTGCCTGGGAACTAAACCCACAACCTTTGTGTTGCGAACACAATGCTCTACTAGTTTAGCTACAGGAACACGTAGTAATTTCAATATATCCTGCAACCATAGTAACAATTTAAAGAACATTGTTGTATCTCACAGGTGCGCTGGATCTTGACTCCATCAGACTGTCAACATACAGAACAGCCTGCAAACTGAGATTTATTCAGAAGAGATGCAATCGTAAGTATGAGGAGAGATTTTAATGCAAACCTCTAACAGTTTATTATAACGCAAGTATTTCATTAATCCTTCTACATTTGTACAACGTTATTATTGGTTACGTACTTAAGTTGTGACAAACTTTTGGTTATGTCTTCGGCTGCGTATGCTAACGTTAACGCTAATGTCGTTCAGCTTTCTTGTCTGTTTTTCCTGTTTTTCCAAAGTGCATTTGGTGGATATCTGGAATATCATTGAGGTCTTTCGAGAGAACAAACTCAACACCATGGACCTCAACACAGATTTCTCAGTCTCACACCTGCAAGCAATACTGTCCTCCATCTTCTGTCAGCTGAACAAGCGTTTACCAACAACCCATCAGATCAACGTTGAGCAGTCCACCTCCTTCCTCCTCAACTTCCTGTTAGCTGCCTATGACTCGTAAGATCATGACATTTGCCCTAAGAGTGTAAACACTGTGCTTCTGTGCTAGAACGTTGCTCAACCAGTGGTGTGGTTTTGGGGTTTTTCTGACCAATGACATGTTAGGGGGTGTCTTTCAGAAACCTTTTTAAAACTATTATACACATAACATCAGTAAATGTATTAGCTAACATGCCATGAATGAGCAAGATTGTTTTTAAACATTTATTAATCTTAAAAGTTAATGTTAAATCATTTTGCATTAACTCATGTTATTGGTTTATTTAAAAAATGAACATGAACGCAGATTAATAAATGCTGTAGGATGTTAGCCACTGCATTCACTAATGTTAATAAATGCAACCGTGTTGTAAAAGGGCACGTATCGTATTTCTCAGTAGCTTTACTGCGTTCACAATAAACATCATTATCTTGTTTGATTTCATTCAAGTCATAAAACTTGAGATCTTTTGACCTTTTTTATTCCCCTCCTAGTTTATAATCCTCACTTCAACAATCTTAAACGACTTTACGCTCATTTTGCAGCAGTGTGTAACTAAATGACACGTGTCTGTTTTAGGGAGGGTGTTGGGAAGATCTCTGTGTTTATTTTGAAGATGGCTCTGGCTGCCCTCTGCGGAGGCAAGATTTTGGATAAACTGAGATGTAAGTTTCTGATGGGATTTGCCTTTGAACTGACGTGCGTTCAGCATTTCATGCTGATTAATGGAGGCTCATATGAACAGGTCTGATGAATCAGTTCATCTTCATTTTAAAGGTTGTAGCAGCTGTCATTTTTTGAATGTCATTTCTGTTCATGAGGCTTGTCTGTCTTCTCATGACCTTGTGCAGGTGGTGTTACGTTAAAACTTTATGCCTCAGTTTGCCATAAAAGTTCTGGTGGGAACTTTTGTGTTGAAACTTAACACTAGAGGGTTTTGTGTAGACAAAGTGTTAATAGGTTTGGTAATGCTGTGTGCAGTAAAAGAGGCGTATCTACATTTTAAAACTACGAGACTCTTTTTGTTTAATTAATCATTAAAATTAATAATCAGTCAAACAACAGTCGTAATTCTATCCATGGAAAGATGCAAAGATCTTCCAAACTCTGTCTGATCAGCTGCGTTGTTCACAACATTTTAAAAAACGCTAAAACATGTTTTTGTTGTGAATACTTAACAGGAACCTGTAATAACCTAAAATATGTAAGTCTATTGTCTCAAACAAGAGTTAAAACTGTACATTTGTACAGTACTTTCATATTTTTGTCTCTGTTGGATGAATTGTCTCATTGTTTTTCTCACTTCTATTTCCTTGGATAAAAGCGTCTAATATCTTACTCTAAATGTAGTCAAAGTATTTTTTAAATGTTTTCTGATACCAGTCTTTGTTCTCCAGATGTTTTCTCACAGATTTCAGACTCAAATGGATTAATGATTTACACCCAGTTTGATCAGTTTCTGAGGGAGGTGTTAAAATTGCCCGTGACGGTTTTTGAGGGACCCTCGTTTGGGTACACTGAGCAGTCCACTCGAACCTGCTTTCCACAGGAGGTTTGTAAAAAACCTGAAGTTGATTTGATCGGTTTATGAATGTATTGTGGGGTGATCGTTTATTTAACGTTACTGAACGTTTCTGGCGTGTATACGTGAGTAATTGCTTTGCTAACTGGCTTTTCGCAGAAGAAGGTTTCGCTCAATGTGTTTCTTGACACATTCATGTCAGATCCTCCTCCTCAGTGTCTGGTTTGGTTGCCGCTGATGCACCGACTGGCGAACGTTGAGAACGGTGAGTTTTGATTCATTGTCTTTACAATCAAAAGTAAATGACTTTTCCATATGTTTGTCCTTCACATAATAAACTGACTCTCCTCTGCTTTCTTCTCCTGTGCTCTCCTCATCTTCTGTTCCACCTCCATCTGCTCTCCTCAAATCTCTCCTCATTTACTCGTCTCTGCTCTCCTCCCCTCTCCTGTGTTTTCTTCTCCTCTGTTCTCCTCTTCTTCTCATCTGTTCTCCTCTGTTGTCCTCTTCTTCTTATCTGTTCTCTTCTTCTTCTCTTCTTCTCATCTGTTCTTCTCTTCTTCTCTCCTATCCTCTCCTCTTCTTATCCTCTGTTCTCCTCTTCTTCTCCTCTCCTCTAGTCTTCCATCCAGTGGAGTGCTCCTACTGTCACAGCCAAAGCATGATGGGATTTCGTTACCGTTGCCAACAATGTGATAATTACCAGCTCTGCCAGGAGTGTTTTTGGAGAGGCCATGCCTCGGGCGGCCATAGCAACCAGCACCAGATGAAGGAGTACATGTCATGGGTAGGTGATCCACCGTGTGGGATTGTAACTGTGAGTAAGTGTCAATATCTGCATCTTTTTCATCATTCAAGTTTTTAACCTTTGCCAAAGTGCGTCATACATGACAGTGTTCATGTCAGTCCTGATGCATCTTCATTCTCACACCAGTTCTGTGTCTGAGCTGTTTAATGACGCATTACTTTTGCTTTCAAGAATCTTGAAATACATAGTTTCTTCTTGAAGCATCTTGTATCTTATATGTGTATATCTGGAAGCGTGCGTCGCTAGTTCAGCTTTCAATGCAAGTTTTTTTCTCCAGAAATCTCCAGCGAAGAAGTTGTCGGACGCTCTCAGTAAATCTCTGAGCTGTGCCTCCGGTCGAGAGCCTCCATATCCACAATCTCTATTCTCGGAAACCTCGGAGAAACCGCTCAACCTCGCGCATGTCGTGTATGTGTCGTGTACAACACTTTTGAGAAGATCTTTCTTGAGTTCATCTTTTGTTGTTTCTCATTGCAGCATAAATTTTGCATGCTAACATTTTCTGCTTTCTTTGTTTTCATGCCACAAAACAGAGACACATGGTAAGTTAAGTCAAAAAGAGTCACACATGTATGTTATATGTGTTGCTA
The DNA here is from genome assembly GCA_036877545.1 of Yasuhikotakia modesta. Lineage (NCBI taxonomy): Eukaryota > Metazoa > Chordata > Actinopteri > Cypriniformes > Botiidae > Yasuhikotakia > Yasuhikotakia modesta. The sequence goes on along the minus strand of JBAJNP010000760.1, from coordinate 12,440 downwards.
CTGTATTTACACTACATGCACGCATTAGACAGACAGACTGATGTACAGTAGTTTGAACGTAACGTCTCATTTCCTCTGAATGTCACAGGCCTCCTCGTCCTGTGGCCAGTGGCAATGAGTACATGCTGTCTCACTCCATGCCGTCTTCAGGAAATCCTTACTCCAGTAAAACGTGAGTACAGTACAGTGCAGTACAGTAATAAATACAATACATACAAACTGCAAGAGCCGAAATTTGCAGGACCTGTGCAAACATCATTATACACATTTTATGAATAAAAACACTTAATATTAATAACTAATAATTCTTGATGGTTATCGTTTATTATTAATATTAATTAATATGATGTTTTGGGGGGCAAACAGAGGTGCTCACGATGAGGCTAAACAGAAGAGGATGTTTTCTCGGACCACCCCGGATCTTTTAAAGGGAAAGGGGTAAGTTAACAACAGACAGATCTACGATGTTCGTGACTGAGTTTGTGTGACGTCATAATGAGAGGTTTTTAGGTGATTGGTCAGTGTGCTGATAAAGTGACATCATCAGAACCACAGGAAGTTGAATTCTGTCACTTACATTGATGTTGTGTGTTTCTGAAACCTGGTTTCAGGGTTCAGTACAGCCTCGATATTGCCGATAGGCTCGCTGATGAGCACATACTTATCGGACTTTATGTGAATCTTCTACAGAAGAAACAGTCATGGTCAGTGTGAGGTGCCGTGCCAGTCAACACCTGTAATCTGTCTGTAGATCAAGGGCCACCATCTCTGTCTGATATTACCCAGTATGCAACACAACAGTGTTGTCAAAAACACAGTTTGACTGTTTTTGAAGGGTGTTTTAGTTGTAGCTTTCAACATTTTGAGTTTTGAGTCTTTTCTAAATGTTTTTAGAAACCAGCAGATATGGGATGGTGGCTGTCCTGGTGACAGTGCTTTGCAAACATGTTTGCAGCTTGCTAACTAGATAATACTTAATAATAGTTTAAGCAATCCCTACTTGTTATATATATTAGAGGACTAAGTCCCTTAAAATTGAAAATTGTCTTATTTACTCACCCAATGCCATCTTAGGTGTGTATAAATTTCCTGGCTTTTCCCAGCTTTATAAAAGCATTGAATAGAGATTTTTGAAGCACATACATCTATCATAAACATAATTCGTACTCCAGTGGATTAATAAACATCTTCTGAAGCAAAACAGTACGTTTCTGTAAGAAAAGTTCAACATTTTGAGTTTATTATGAGTGCTAAGTTTAAATATGGTGGCACGTTGATAATGTTGAATCTCATTGGCTCTCGTGTCACACAACTAGTCGCCCTATGCGTCTGAACTAAAAGCAAGAAAACCAATGGGGTTAAACAATATCAACGTTTATTGTCTTTGCTTGCGCTTCGCTTACTAAACGGTTTAGAGGTGAAATACTAAATTCTATGGCGCCCACTGTGTGACCCAGATGACTGAACTGGCTCCGCCTTTTTTCTCTGATTGACAGTTTCCAGGAGAGCAACAAAAACCAAGATGATGAGCACTGCCTCATTGCCCGTTACGCCTCCCGATTGGCTGCTGATGGAGCTGCATCGGTAAGACAGCCAATCAGAACGCTCCTTTAGAAAATCAAAAGGCTCTTTGCTCATTATTGGCACAATGCAGACTGTTTCCCAAATGGATGTTCTGCTGTCAAATAAATTTGTTAAATTATGAGGTTTGGCAGATGTGTTTCCTTGCCATTATAAGTCATTTAAAATCATATAATCATATTTTAATCAATAAAGCAATGTTGTTATTAGTAAAGATTATTATTAACGGATTAAAGTAATACGTTACAAAGATAAATAACTTTTAAGAATCTGTTTCGTGAGCAGAAGGCCAGAGTCCCGGCGGACATTTCTCTGTGTTTGGACTCCAACAAACAGCAGAGACAGCTGATAGCTGAGCTGGAGAACAAAAACAAGTACGTTTGCGTCTCTTGTTGTGTTGTTTTGTTTGTTTGGCTCTGCAGTTAGTGGTGAATTTGTGTGTTTGTAGGGAGATTTTACAGGAGATCCAGCGTTTGAGACAACAACACGAGGACGTTTCACAGCCTCCGTTAGACAAAAACCAGCAGAACCCGACACTACTGGCTGAACTGAGACTGCTGAGGTAAACAGTGACCTCACACACACACACACGGATACACACACATATACTTATACCTGAACATACAAATACTTATACATGCATGCAAACACACACACCTGCATGCAGGCAAACATGTACTCTCACACACAAACAAACACATTTGTACAGCTCTCTTTGTGAGGACATTCATTGACCCAATACAATCTCTAACCCTAATCTTAACCATCTAACTAAACTGCCCAACACTTACCCTAAACTAAACCTTAACCTAATTTAAACCTTAAACGCTAAAACCTTTCCTCTCAAACGGCTCTTGATGAGGACTGGCTAAAATGTTCCGCTTTACTCTGTTTTTCCTGTGATGGTCGAACTGGTCTCACTGGTCCTTAGAGATGTAGAACTTCACACACACACACACACACACAGTGTACAGCCGAGAGCAGCACTTTGAAACCTGATGAGTGCTGAACAACAGATGCTAATGGCGGACAGCATTGAAAGTGAATGTAATCTGATCAGAGCTCGTCTCCTGCGTGAATGAAAGCACTTCAGAAACAATTTACAGAAGTGACTTCCTGTTTGTTCACATCAACCTCAAGTGTAGATCTGAGCTGCAGACCAAGTCTTGACTTAACGTTTACCATGTTTTTACTCTGGTAACAACAACTTGCGGTTGCGTTTCATTTTTATAATTGTATCATTTATAATGATTACAAAGATTTCTTTAGCGTTTCTATTAAGGAACAAAATGTGTTAATTTCTGTAAACTTTCAAAATGTCCACTTTTGAGATGTTGTAGTTACGCTGTTGATTGGTTATAAGAATGTTATTTAAATGTTTTTAATTCTGTAACGTTTTTTTAAAAAGTTCCACTAACAAACTTAGGAATAATGTTCTTGATATGAGCTTTAAGAGAACATTCTGAGAACGTTCCCTGTCATGTAAGCCAGCTTACACCAGCCTGTGGCATCTTCCAATCCTGAGCATTGAGACGAATTGAGAAATGCAGAGAAAATGGACCTCTGCTCATGTTTGTCTCGTTCTGTCTCAGGCAGAGAAAGGAGGAGCTGGAGCAGAGGATGTCGGCTCTGCAGGAGAGCCGGCGAGAACTGATGCTTCAGCTGGAGCAGCTTATGTTACTGCTGAAGGTACGAAAGATCTCACAGCCCAACAAACAATGACGTCATGATGTAATGAAATCAAACTCTGCATTTCCTGTTCATGAGCTCAACTGCTCCATCTACAGGAGGAAGAAAAGAAACAGGCTGTGAGTCTCGGCATCACAGTAACTACAGCTTGTGTTGAGATACTGACTGACTGTGTCTTCGTTCTTGCTTAAGTGAAACTAAGGGAATGTGTTGCCATAACTGTGCTTTTAAAATCCAGCTGTATTGATTTATTTAGCATTTCATACATTAGTAAAGACACGACCAGACTAATAAGTCACTTACATACTCAAATCCTCCTCTGACAGTTTTCCAATGTTGTCTGACGGTTTGTGTGCTGTGAAAGCAAATTTATGACTTCCTGTCATGGCTTTTGAGATTAAGGTTGTGTGCAAAACATGCATGTTGTTTTATGTGTGATGTTTACAACCGTGGCTTTTGTAGGGACAAATACACTCTCTTAATCTCCAGCGCTTTTTGTGCAATTAATTTAAATGAAAAAATAGTGCAGGAAATCACATAGACTTGCACTGAAGGAGGTGCAAGGTTCGAGATTTGAGCCAGTAAGCATCCACCTAGAATAATGCTAAGAACCAATCAGAACTCAGCATAGCAAAGGGCTGGCAAACACTCACTCTGGTATGTTCTTTCTCTGTTGTAAGTCTGTTTGTATTAAAGCAAATGTAGAATTTTTCAGTAATCTCCACGTTTTAATGTCTTTAGACTCAAGGTCCTGGCCCCTCCCCTCGCTCCTCCCCCAGCCACACGGTCAACACATCCATCCAATCAGCTTCTGGTAATTCCACACCCATCCCCATGCCCGTCCAATCAACTTCCGGCAATACCACACCCAGCCAGACACCTCAGGACTCGCTCATGGGGCTCGGAGGGGAGGTGCAACAGGCCTTCGCTCAGGGTAACCATGGAAACAGATCCTCCGTTTTAATACCTGAAAGATTTGACCCGACCTGCGTTCGCGACAGCTTGACATTTAAAACAGAAAAACACCATTAAATATTCTAGGTTAAATGAAAATAACTTACCAGTGTGTAAAAGCAACAAAAATGGTCTACGGGCAAGTGTTAAGACAAGTTATAAGGCAAAATTTTAAAGCTTGTTTTTCAAACGTTTATTCTAAGCTAAACTGCACCTGGACGTTTTTGTGCCATAAAACTGATGAATGTTTCTCATCTAAAGGCTCCAGAAGAAATTTAAGAAACGATCTTCTGGTAGCTGCAGACTCTATAACCAACACAATGTCTTCACTGGTGAAAGAACTCAACTCAGGTGACAGTATTTTTATTTCTGCAACATTTTACTTTAACCGTAACAGAAGGACGAGTGTTCCACCAGTAAAATGATGTTTTTCCGTCACTGTTCAGAGGTGGGGAGTGAAGCAGACAGCATCTCTGACCTCACCTTTCAGATGACAGATGTTCTCCATCCACAGAGCGGTTCTTCTCGAACGCGGTACCAGAATCCTTCTTCCACAGAACATGCATCTTTCTATTCATATATTTGGACCAGTTAGTGATTAATCAGATGTGAAGAGACTTTCCACCAGCGTAACACAAATGTTTCTGGAAAGAATCGCCTGTCCTTTAATTAGGTTACAAATAATGATGAGTCTTTAGCTAACATGACTGTGGAAAGTGAGCAGAGAGTCAAACCTCCCAGCTGAAAGGTTTCTGGTCTTGCAGGGCAGCAGGGCAGATGGAGGCTGGAGGATTCTTTGGAAATGATCTGGACAAAGAGCGACTGAGACACACACAGGAGCAGGACAAGAACTTCCTGGTGAGTCCTTCAAAGATCTTCAGTCCTGGAAATTAGAGTCAGAGCAGTGAAAAAGAAATGTTGTGAAACCAGATGTTGTGGTTCAGTGAAAATATATGAGTTGCGTATAAGGACCTTAGCAACAGCATTACACTCTGTTGGCTAGTTTTGCCCGGGCTAGCAACAGTTTCTCAGTAATTCTTACGTAAAACAAAATGTGGCATAAATGTGATGGTACATGAATCCAGCAGGAATAAATGGATTTTATTTAAGACAAAAACAAAAGATAAATCACATATTATTACCCACATTTCTACTTACCCATAATGCTTTGTGCCCAAAAGCCATTTTTAACCAGCAAACTTTGGATTCTGGGAAATATGCCAGCGACATGTCATAAGTACGCCATACCATAAATCACATTTTATTTCTTTTTAATTGCTATAGAAATTAGGTGAAATAGAAATATCCATTAAACCAAATGGGTATTTCATTTAAATAATAGTATCCCCGGGCGGCTCCCCGGCACCTGTTTTTGAGCGCGAGAAAAATTCATTCTTCATCACATCTGTACAAGCGTTGCCACAGGTGATACGTGAAACATGCCCAGACTATTATTTGAGACGCCTTTCTACATTCTCTCAGCATGCCTGCATGGATATTTAGGTCATTTTTTATCCAGGTTTGAAAATCCCTGTCTGTGAAAAATTTTCAGCACCTCCAGCCTTCTGTTAAACTTACCTGAATGTTGTGCTTCACAGGTGACTTTACAAGAGTAGCTGTATTTTAATCCGCAGTGGTAAGTGTACAACACAACAACACAACGCTGCCTGATGGAGTATAAAACACTTTTAGATAAACCCTCATTTTCTCCACCGCAGGGGGGAGAATCGACTTTAAAGCACTGTGCTGTTATCAAACCTGTGCTGGAACAAACTGAAGGCTTCAGAAATACTGTGGTACTCATCCTAATCTATAAATATAGAAATATATTTTTAGAATCTACGAATTGTTTTAAGACAATACTGTGAACCAACCTGGAAATGACAAACTATGGGACTGTCTATAACACCACCAGTGCCATAAAATCTTCTGATTTTGAGATTATTTCATTGGTGTTCATGTGATTTGGTTTGGTTTTATTTTCATATGTATCTGTTGAAAGAATTGTACTGTATTTAAATATCTGTCGGGCGAGTGGGTGTGGTCTTCAAATGGGCGTGTCTTTGGTGGGCGTGGTCTTTGATTAAGCTGCTATCTTTACCAATTTCACTTTATTTACAGAGCAGAATGCCCAGACCGGAGGTCTTTTAAAGCATATAAATATTAGGATTACGTTGTAGAGTTTCTCTTTCAGAGTAATTTTATCATAGTGTTTGATACACAACTTAACACTGCCTTAGCTCATGAGACTGCATTTATTTTGGTAGAGGGGTAGGTATGTGTTCTTTATTACACTTTTACTAACTTTAAAGACATTTTAATTATAAGAACAGAAATGAGACTCGCAAGAACATCTCTGGGTTACATTTTATTAAAAACAGAAGACACTTACATAATAATTCATATATAATGTTTCTAATTTCATGACATTTGTTTTTTCAAAAATTCTCCATGCAGTAAAAAAAATGATTGCAACAAAATTTTAATAACGTCGTAAGTTTAAAAATCTTGCTGGTGCTGCAACAGGCTTTATATTCTTTAAGCAAAATATAATTTCTTGATTTTTGTCATCAGTCATGAGGTGAAATTTGACCCAGAAATGTTTCTGTCAGCTTTTATGAGATTCACTCAAATAAAACTTTGTACCTCTGCGTTCAGCGCTCGCTTCATTGGGCCGCAGTACATGAATTATTCTGTCATTTAACTTGCAAAGTTTGAACTGTTTAAAAAGAAAATGAAATGATGTTACGGACATTTTTAGGCAAACGCAAAAGCATGTGGCAGTATGAGACATTAAAGAATGTGATATTGTGTGGTGAGATGCTTTCGGTGTAAGATACTGTATGTTAAACTGGAGCAGTTTGGATGATGCTGTAAAGCTGTTCACAACAGACATGATTGATCTGGTTTGACTCCGCTTTGACCATCTGCACTCTTTTGTTGATGTGTTTTACGTACTCACTGATGTCACATTACAGCAGTAACATCATTTGCTCATTGCTTCAGACTGGCAGATATAGACCAGCACAAAAACAGCACACAAACCCGCATTGCACTTTTTCAGTGATTTTGCATGATGCTAAAGAAAAATAAATCCTGTAATGTTGTAGTATCAATGTGTGTCCGGAAAGATTTATATATGTTGGAACTGTATACAGTTTGTGTTTACTGTCTCTTTCTCTTTAGGGTCTGTTAAAAGTTTTTCATTCGTACTTTATAACGCTGTTTTAAGTTTGTGAATTGATTTGTTTAATGCAATATATAAAACAAACACTAGATGTCCCACGACAACTCGATCTGATTTCACTGTTTTAAAGCTGCAATCTGTAACTTTTGATTCTCTATCGGCATTTCTGTTTAAAACCTAACATTGCATGTTACTTTACATACTTTTCTTTACATATATTAAAGTCGAATGAAGTCAAACTAATATTTCCTGGGATATCAGTCCAGACATCTGAAGTTATAAATCATTATCATAAATGCATAATATTCTGGGTAAGATATGCTTGTGTTTATGTTATGTATTCCCTCAATAACTGATTTGCGTCCATTGTAACCACAAAAGTTATGGATTATATCTTTAGGAGAAACCAAATGCAATTTAAAAATTACAATTAATCCACAACCAACTCAATAATGTGGGATATTTTATAAGTTCCGGCCCAAGAGAAACATTATAACAAAAAATAAACCATTTTAGCTCAAATAAAAAAACTTTGGAAGTAAAACCATTTTATCAGGATGAGTCCTTTAACCCAGAATATAAACTCCTTAAATAATGCAGATGGGCGCAGTTTATGGTATTCCCACATGTCCATGATATTCCCACATGTCCATGATATTTTCCAGGAAACTTTCAATGAAACAAAGCAAATCCTTCCGCTTAACGCGCGTCACTTTCCAGCGCTGCGTAAAACAACACGTTGAGCGGCGCTTCGCCTTCCCATTGGCTGACAAGGGCGACTTCCGTTCCGTATCTCAACCGATCACCGAAACGAGGGCGGGGTTTACAAACGTAGCACCAATCGGGGAATCGCAGGAAGCGGTGTCCGCCAATCAGCGGCGGGGGCGGGGACGCGCGTGGACGCTTGAGGGTGGGGTGCGAGCGGAGACGCGCAGCTGGTTAGATCGGATATATTACTGTTGAGTTACGGGTGAGTTTAAATGCGCTTTTTTCTTTAACATAAACTGTGATTTTATGTTTGGGTGGGTTTGATTTTGCAGGGCGGACGTTTGTTTAGCTTCCGGGGCACGTGTTTGATTTTGTCCTTGCGTTTAAAACCGTGCAGGCGGACTAGCATGCTAGCGTAGCGCCAGCTGTGTGTCTTCCACGCTAAACTTCTTTAATGTTTTGTGATGGTTTGGTTAATAAACGAATCACGTCACCGACACACATTTGTACTGTTTTATTTCGTTATCAATCTTTTTATTTTGCAATTAACATTGCTGTTCATTTCTAAGACCACTTCCTGTTCTTGCAGAAGATGCATTTGATGGGTTAGTTTATTAGGTTGGCGATTAGATTAGCACATGTGTTCAGCTGAGGTTGGGCATCAGGCCACATGTTGCACACGAGTTGTCAAAAAGTAAGTCTTTAGTTTTCTGCACTGGGTGAGAAGCAAACCAACAAAAGCCAATTGAACCGACTGGTGCCATTGACAAGCAGTAATGAGACCATTAGCATCAGTTTGCATGTTAAACAGTTTATTAACTGTTTAAAGGCACACTGAACCCAGCATACAGTAAAAATGTACTAGTCAAACTAGTAAAATAGATTTTCTCTTACATGCAGTTGCATTTGAACTTTATAATCTAATTTATTTTGCTAAATTGTGTTTAGAAAAATACATTAGGCATATAGCTCATGGCATATAGACTACATGTATAAAGACATGTGAATGAATACTGGCTCTTTGAATGCTGCTCTGTAGTATTTTGGTCTATTAAGATGCTATTAAAAATGCATGCAGTGACTAATAAACCAGTATTCTAATAGCTAGTCTTTAATACAGTCTTACTTACACGTATAGCTTAATATTCTCTGCCAGCGACAAGTACGTATAGAGACATAATAACATCCATATTATATAATGTAGGTGTACTACATTAGTGATACGCAATATGTGTATTATTAATGTATGATATTACAATTCATAGAATGTTTTTTTTATGTGTTTAGTTATTAACTGTGTAACATTTTTAAGTGTGTTCATTGTGCAGGAGCAATGCAAATGAGTTCTGCTTCCTTAACCACTTACACCACAGCGATAACTGATCTACAAGTGACATGCTGTCCAGTCCATCCTAAATCCTAAATCAACTGTGACATCATAACCAAAAAAACCAGCAGCTAACAATCTAGATACTTCTTAGTGTCTTACTTTAATTACTAATACACATCTGTCTGGTTATGCCCATTTCTAGACATTTTATCAGGTAGAAATTGTTAGTGGGGGGCTTCAAATGTTGTTGTGGATAAAGGGGACACCCTGTTTTAGTTGGGTTTTCTTCATCAAAAGAATAGCAGCGGTTTCATCATTTGTAAACAAGCATAATTTAGCATATCAAACATTTTTTTACCCCTGAAATATGTTGTATAGTTTTCTTGGTCAGTTCAAGAACAGTAAAAGTCATTACAATGTTGTGTACATTATCTTAGTAATAGTTAGTATGCTACTCATATTAGTATATAGTATATATACAGTAGTTTAGTTAATTAGTATGTAATTCTTTGGTCAACATTTATATACACACTGAGGAGAAATGACACTAGCTTTGCTTTACTGTTAATATGGGCTGTGACGTGTTAATATAGGGAGACATTTGCAAACAGCATCACGTTTTTCCAGTTGTAAATGTTATCCAGCTTGTTAAAGTTTATTAACGTGATTATTTACTTATAACGTCCAGACAGTCTTAGACCAACCCGAAACTGTAATTACACCCATTATTGTTATTGCTGTTATTGTTGGCGTAAACTGTAACTATTTTTATGGAGTTTCCCAAACGTTGTCTGGGATGCGTCACAGGAACGATGGGAGAATTGTGGGAATAAATAATAACTCAGGACAACATTTGCTTTGATCTGAGGGTGTTCATTAGACCCCCCTTATAAACGATGCATAATATTTGCATGCATTATATGAGTGCTGTATCCAAAAGCCACGGTTCCTCCTATCACCCAGGCTGGAACCGAAAGCACCCCTCCCATTGTCACATGACTCGTTCGGTGAATCAGGCAGCAGGGAGGTCGCGGAGAAGCCGGAGACGCGCGCGCACACGCGGGATTTACCGAGAATAAGCACGTAAACGGTAGGGATCAGCCCCGACGCCCCTTTCCTCGTCCGTTCGAGTATTTCACAGAGCCAAATGCCCGGTCCGACCCAAGCTCTGTCCCCCAATGGAGAAAACAACAACGACATCCTTGCGGACAACGGAACCAACATCATCCCTTATAGAAAGAACACAGTGCGCGGAGAGCGCGCCTACAGGTAAAACGCTGTCATTACCATCCGCCGGGGGGCTTTACAAAGAAACCCCCGTTTCAACCGAACTGGATTCAATGCATTATCTTTAAATAATAATGCTGGTTCGGTTTAATCCATGCTTTCGCAATGCACCCGGCCCGGCAAGCCTAGATTCCCATTATGGCTGCGTTTTACGCGCTACGGCGGGGCTGTTCCTGCGACCGCTATGGCGTTTCCCCGACAGTGCGATCAATAAAACCTTCCCAAAACGCAGTTCAGTCTTTGCGTTTGTTCCTTTGGAGGTTTCTAAAATGTTACGCACATCGTTTGAGATGGATGCACGTGTAAATGCAGGCTGGCACGACGCGTTTTTGGTTCTGGCACGGCCTGTTCGGTCACCGAGCCGTTGCGTATAATGTAATTCATAGCCCGTGCGCGTCCAAAACACGCAGAGGTTTTGCGTTTGCGGTGCATTTCGTAGCGGATGGTCGTTTGGGTGTCGATGCATGGCTCGAAACATCGCATCTTTGTCGCAGGCATGCAAACATGTTACGGGTTGGTTCGGTTGGCTGTTGCTTTTGTTGACACCGAACGGGGTCCCGGTTTCCCCCCTCGTTCATTCTGCTAAACTGTTTATCTTTACTGCTAAATTTAGATGGACGTTTAAGCTCCTTCACGGCACCCGTGTCCGTGTTTAGCTTTATTCAATGGGTAGAAGTGATTTATCATCAAACGGGGTTTTAAAATAAATCTTGAGAGATTCTTTCCATGTTCCTGTGATGATAAAATAGGTTTTATAAGGATTTCCTGCTATTGTGAGGGATCTTGTCCTGGCTGCTGTCTGGACGTTTATTATAACAGATCATGTTTGACGTTATCAGTGTTTTGGACGTTGTCTAGACGTTATTTCATTGTTATCAGAACGTTTTTCATAAGATGATAACTTTATAATGGCTTTTTTTAATATGATATTACAAGTTACTGCAATAACATTTTTACAACTTTAAAAGAACGTTCTGAGAATGTTTCTTGGGTTGCACCCGAAACTGTATTTTGTTCTAACTTGTTTAAAATGTGTCACATTGATCATCAGGTTTTCATGAACATGAGAAAGAGATTTATGGTTCTTTATAAGAACAAAACCGATGAAGAATGTATTTATCATTGTGGAACATTATATATACCTTGATGTCTGTAGCAATGAGATTAACAACACAGAACAACTTTAATGTTTAATAAAGAGATTAACTACAGTAACAAATATGTAAATATGTAGTAACAGGATTATTCAAATGTCTCCAACAACTGTTTCCAACTATCAGTTGAGGTCCAAACCAGGAACTGTGTTCTCAGCATGTCTTCAGTGTTATAGATGCTGCAGTTGTGTTTACATAGTTTCAATGCCAATTTAGTCTAAACAACTGTAAACAGTTGCAACATGCATTTCTTACAGCAGGAATCTGATTCTGTTCAATCTTTAAAAGCTTTAAACTGACATGTTTTGTGTAAGCTAATGTTTTCAGATTCTCTGTTTTAAGTATAAAACTACAGGTTACTGTACTGACTTTACATGATGCCAAACTGGCATTGATTATATATTTTAATAAAAAACATTCTGTTGTTGGTACAGAGACAGTTTTGAACACTGATCTGTTAGGTACCCAGCTACCAGTGTTATGTTGTTAAAAATATAAATTATATTTTAATTATTTTATGTTGTGTGATGATGTTGCTGATGTGTGTGTG
>JBAJNP010000759.1:0-79761 GCA_036877545.1 Yasuhikotakia modesta | reverse complement strand
CAGCCCCAGATGCCCCTACAACATGTTAAAATATTGGACTAGAACTCTGAGTAACCAGTATAAAACACACATATATTTAGTCCCCTAACTATATTCAGTTGTAACTTCTATGTGTGGAAATGTTAAAACCAGTAAGAAGTTGAGTTTCATATGTGGCACTTTTCCAAAATGTTTCTCCTCTGAATTTCATTATTAAAATGATACTTTTGTGTACCAGTCAGCTAACCGGCCAGGTAATGTGTAAGCCATTCACAGCTAAGCGTCAGAATATGCTACGATAATTTAGTATTTATTCAAATTTGGGCAGAACAATGTTGTTTTCCGTGACCACTGGAAAACAGTAGCCGAACAATTAAGCCTGCGTTGATTAAGATGTAAATTCTTTTTAATTAGAATGTAAATTCTTACATTTATATAAAGACATCAACTGTCAACGTTGCATGTGATATCTGTTATTTTCAGCCCGCCGTCTGAATGAAGCTTTCATCGTTCATTTGCGATGCTAAAACAATTTTGCTCTCGCTTTTGTTCCTCCGTTCCTGCGTTCCCTTTTGACATTACTTTTGTTTGTATTGCGGCGTACGTCCCGTGCGGCAGCGCCTGGGGACTCTGAGGAAATTTGGAATGAAAATTGAGTTCATTCAGTGGCACCAATTACTTCTGCTGAATATTCGTCAATGCAAATCACCCCCATGCTCGTAAAAGGGCCACGTTTATTTGAAATAATTAATTTTCTCCTCTTTGGGAAGCTACCGCTTAAGCTCTGATGTTTTATTATGTTTTTATACGTCGTAAACACACGCTCACAGTTACTCTGTGACGGCGGAGTCAATATTTCTGTTGTTGCCATCGGTTTGGGTTTTAATTGTGGGGTGTGTGTCGCAGGCTATATGGGGAACACAACAAACCAAATTGGCTGGTTTAGTTGATCTAGTTAACTTTAGCCAGGTCTGAGTTGGGATGTCTGGCTAAGTTTGTGGATGTTGGCTAGCTCAGGGTTTGTGGTGCACGTGTTGAGGGTGGAGAGTTGGGGAGGTGATGTTGACTCTCTGGGTGAACTCAGGGCCGAGCTAGAGATGAGAGCCTGGGGCGGACAGTCTGATCAGGGTTAATCTGGGCTGGGGCCGGCCTCTAAGCCCTATGGAGCTGACATGGTAAGAGCCAGAGGCGCTCTGTATCTCTCTCTTTCTCTCTCTCTCTCTCTCACTCTCTCCCTCTCTTTCTCTCTTTCTTACAATCTCTGTCTCACTATGTATATGTGGCCTTTTTTTGTAGCTGTCTGAATGTGTGTGTGTTTTAGAAGGATCTTTATCATCTTTTTTTAACTTTCATAAAAACTAGACAGACACTAAAGATAGTAGTAAAGATAGTTACATCTTGAAAGAGTGTGTGTGTGTGTGTGGATATGGCACAACCTGGCCGTTGCTCTTCTAAATTCCTCTCTGCTCCTCTAAGCTAACTTGTTGACTAATAAGTTGTGGCTCTTTTCTCCTCTCGGCACTTGGTTCAAGACGACTACTTGAGACGAGAGGGGAACATTTATCCTAAAGGCCACTTGAAGCTACTCAAGCAGAAAGACATAATGTCTCTCTTTCTCTTTCTCTCTCTCTCTCTCTCTCTTTCTCAGCATTCCACATTTTTAATGAGTTTCCTCACAAACACTCTAGGGCCGCCTGTTCTCTCTCTGCTAAAAGGCTAAAAGAGGATTTGTCCTAATTATGAAGGATGGACATGTATGTGATCGTTTACAGTGCCACACATTACTTTATAATCACTTTTTGGAAGAGTTACAGTCAGAAGTTCACAAAACCTTTTCATGGCTATTTTAATTATTTTCTATTACTATTTGGCATTTCTTTGAAATAAAATATTCAAATTAGCCTAAATGGCAACATTTAAAAACACAAAAAGTCTTTCAGAAAGTGTTTGTCGATTATTTTTAATAATGTTTGTTAGCATGCATGCTCCTATTCTACAGATCAAACGATTTACCAAACATAAATTAGGGAGGGAAAAAACAGGTTTTTGTGTTGAGCATTCAATCTGCGTTTTTGTTTCAAAGTTCCCTGCTTGTCATTTCCCTGCTTGTTTGTATTTGTGTGTCTCTCTCTCTCTCTGTGTGTGTGAAAGAAGCTCGCCCACTCATCTGTATCTCCGCAATTACCCGTCGGTACCCCTCCATGCATGCGACGCTTTTGAAACGGCCCTTTTTTCTCTTTCCAAGCTATATTTCATTGTTGATGCTTGTGGGCTGTGTCTATGTATTTAGAGGGTAATTGGTGGGAGATACATGAAACTAATGAAGAGAGTCCACTTATCTCAGTTCTCTTTTCTCGCCCACCCGAGTATCTCGGTGAGCCGGACAAAATGGCCATAATGTCTGTTTTATACCTACGTGGACAAACACAATCAAGGGCTGGTTCCACATTGTCCCCGGTGCTGTTTGAAACGCTCTGAGTGCGTCGTTTGTGCCGCGGGCCCTTCAAGACAGCGACCCGTTCTAGAACCCCCCCCCCTCGTCTGAATGGCATAATCTAATGATTTCACTTAAACCTCCCTTATTTAACACTGTCATGGAAAGCAAGGAATGAACCATTTATAATTTACATGTCATTTGCTGCCTCATATTGTGTGAAATTTAATTACAGCTCGATTGCGGCCGCCGCTCGTTTGTCTCCGGCGGGACCACAATGCGGCATTGATGTGAACCGGGCCGGCTCTGCCCGATTCCTTTTTTTATCTCATCACCTTCTGCTTTAGCCTTCAAGACTGCCTGGTTCCTTCCTTTCAGGCCTTTGTAAGGAAAAATGCGAGATGTTGACCCCTCATTTTCATTTAAAAATCCAAGGGCCGTCATATAAAAGATTCTCCCTCTTTTCAAAAGATCCCTTTCAGAGCTTGTAGTACAATAGAATAAACTGATATTTTTTCGGGGGACGACGATTACCCCTCTTAATCGCACCGCGAGGGTTTTTCGAAACTTTTGACTGGGTGTAAATGCGCCCGGCTAGTCACAGGTGTTTGGCTAACTAGCACAGGCCCTACGCTACGTTGGGCGGCGTCGGTCCCTTTGAGACAAACAACTTTGTGTGTGTGTGTGTGTGTGTGTGTGTGTGTACACGAAGGAATTGAGGAGAACGTAACGGGGGGAGATTCTTTTCGGCTGTGGTCCGCAGAATCTCTAATGGCTTATTATTCAACATTTTAGTCAGTTTCTGAAAGTTTCCTTTAAATCAAAGCCACCGCCGCGCTGTAATTGCAGGCTGCCCGGCCTCCTGCGGGGCGATTCATATGACTGTAATCCACCTGACAACTCGGATTCTGCTCAGAACTGGCAGCCGGCCCGTTTCTCAGCCAAACACTAAAGTCTGAATTAGGAGGATGAAGAGGATAATTATTAGATTCAGAAACAGTTTCCCAGCAAAGAAAAACTGTTATTCATGGTTGGGAAATGTGCTTATGACATTGGTTGTTAAGAGCGGTTTTGGTCCTCGCTTGATGATGTCATCTCCAGGAGACGTTTACTGAAAACATAGAGCTGGGTCTCTGATGGCCAGTTCTTTGTGCAAAGGATGCTGGGAGATGGTGAAAGAAACAGGGAGCAGAGCGTAGTGTTGGATTGCAAATTTTTTTTTTTGAGTTTTTGATGTCTCCGTTTCTTTTTCCCTGTAACAAATATTTATTTACTTCACAGTATGTTATTGAGAGGCTTTGTCTTAGTGATTTATATAGAATAACAGGTACAGGAAGCTAAAAGCTTATAGCAACACTGTGGAGGTTTTCAATGCTTTTCAAATCTGTCGTTTCAATGTTTTTTCATTGCTGAACTTATTTAAGAAACTTTCCTGAAATAAAAATTTTGTCAGTTGCTAAGTTACAGCCGGTTTGTAATAAAAACCTGAGTTATTTTGAACTTATATTTGCTCTACAAAATATTTGTTAGACCCCCTTTAGAAATGGATTTCAGTCATTAGCCGGGGCTAAAGTTTAATTATGCTGTTTTTTCTCTACAACATTTTAAAGCAAATTAAAGTTCATCCCCAACAAGAAACAAAATATTTTTAGCTTTAGAAATGTTATTTATCTCTCCAACGAACAGAAACCCAGACAGGCAGCATCACACAGGAAAAATGCTAAGTGGTGTTTGTGTGAGGTGAGAATGGTGACTGTGTGCATATATTACCCAGAGGGGCTTTAGCCATTGTTTGGTCTCAACTGGTTAAATGTATTGAACAATAGACCTCAGTGTCAGGAACACCAGCGAGGGCAGAGAGGGTTACGGCTGACAGCATCATCTTGAGGGCAGTTCTGTGTGATTTCTGCATGTAACTGAATGTAAAGTGGAGGCTAATGTTTTATCTTTCTATTAGAGCAACGAGGAGAGGCTTGTATTGGTCCATCGCAAATCATCTGAATTTTTCACACCTCTGGGTACCCTGGTCTGAGAATGGCACAATAACCTAAATTTGACCTCCCCATCCCAAGGGGAACGTTCTTTGGCTAATGTCTGGCTAACGTTTTCTCTAATGTTGTTTTATAACTTTGAGGCAACTCAGTCTTTTTTTGTATGTTTCAAAAACGTTATTCTTAAGTTGGTGTTGGAATGTTTTTTTAACTGCCTCTGAATACTTACAGTAACTATTTTTGTTAGTGTCTCAGGAATATTGTCACCGCATAAATACAGTATAAAAGTGAAGAAGTACAGTGTACTTCATTTGTATCTTGGTTAGCTAATGTTATGCATCACAAAAAAACAAGCCCAGCTCACTCTGTGGAACAAATTCTGCCTTGTCATGATCCTGTCAAACTTTGGGCTCAGCGGACCACGACTCTGACCTCATAAAGACTAGATTAGCATTGTGTTTTACGGCTAATTAACCCCGAGTTTACGTCTCTAGGCTGGATGTACAGGCTGATTCTGTCATCGGTGAAATGAGGTACATTGCTTAGCGCCGATTATGAGCTAACAACGGCATCATTAAAACGCATGTTTCTGTTGCCGCTACAAACACGTTTTTAACATAGATTAGCATCTGCGTGCGTTTTGAGTCAACATGCACAGAAAGTGTGACTGAGGAGGAATAGATTGCGTTTGTCCATGAATATTCATTTTCATAAACGCCTGCTCATTAATATTAATGTATTCTGTCACATACAGGCCCTTTTTAACACCTGTTTAAATGTTTGGATGGCTTTGTCATCGCAATTTCTGCAGTGAAGCTCACATTGTAACCTACTAAGAATTATTAGTTATTATAAATGAAATGTTTGCAAAAGTGTTTTCTCTGTAAATAAAGTTTGTATTGGCAAGTCATAATTATTCTCAATACTGATGTTTTTGAGCTAGTTTCTAGAGGTGTGTGTGTGTGTGTGTGCGTGTGTGTGTGTGTGTGTGTGCGTGTGTGTGTGTGTGTGTGCGCGCGCACAGACTAAGCATGCTAATAGCCTTCAGCTATGTTGTCATAGTTTGTCCTAATGTAGCGTTTGTAGGGCTTGTGTATCTAATGTGAAGGCAGCACTTACATGTATTTTTCTCAGGCAGTTTTCTGTGTGTCATGTTCTGACCCTCTGGGCCAGACCTCACACTTTTAACACACACACACACACAGCCTGTCTAGTCTTTGCACATTATAAATTCTCAACTGTAGTGCCTTTCAAAGTATAACAATCTTTTAACTCTGTTGTTTTTTTTTGGACTGCAGTTGTCACAGTTTTAATTAAATGCTATTTTAATGCACAATTGTTTTAACTTTAGCAAACACACAAATCTGCATTTTAAAGTTTGTGATTCCTATATTTAAATATACAAAGTTGTTATTCAACTGCGGTCCTCAGTTGAAACATTATCGACACAGGGTGGTTTAAATATGTAGTTTTAACAGGAAGTGACATATGCTTTAAAAATCGTGAATTAATAACAGATCATTTTTCTACCTGCAGTATATGATGGTAACTGCCCTCAGTTCAGCATATTTCCAAAGGTCCTTTAACTTCCAGCTGAATATGTGGCTGATAAATTACTACTGACCTTTTCATGCAGGCAGCCCTCAGACAATCTGAGGGGAATCAGTTTTTCTTATCCGAGCTCTGAAAGGGAACATGGTGCCCTTTACAAGGTCTGATTGGCACACAGGTAAATATTTATGGGGTCTCTGTGTTTTGGGTTCCTGATCGGTGTGTTTGTGCGGCCCGTGTCTCTTCTGTTACAGTATTTGATTTAATTCTGTCCTAAAGCATTTTCCCCATTTAGTAAAAAACTGACATTTTTAAATCTTCTAGTAACATACAAAATGTCCAGTTTTTAGATTTGTAGTTTTATCTTATTGCTGGGCTATAAAGCCATTATTCAAACATACCGTATTGTTCTGTAATATTTTTAAACGTTGTACAAACTGACACATGTAAAAAAATGTTCCACTAACATCGCTGCAGGAATCGTGCTGAGAACTTTGATAGTAGACCTTTCAGAGAACGTCAGCCAACATACTGAGAACGTTTGCTGGGTTGTTGTATGTAGTCTCCAGGAATCTTCCACCCTAGTGAAACATCTGCTCAGGTGTTCCTGTGTCAGGAGTGCCGAGTCATTCAGAAGATCTGTGGAACAATGCTGTGTAACTCTAGAAGACCCGCGGCTTATGGGTAGACTGAGAGATTTTTGTGTTCTTTAACAGTAGGGTTGAATTTCAGTTCAAGATTACTTGCAGGCAGAGGTGGTGGGGCAGGAACAGAGCTTGGATTGCTGAAAAACAAACTTAATCATTCTCTTCAAAGGAAACAAAAGAGCACGCACAGATGTCTAGATGTGTCTCAGACCGCGGTTACGCAATCTGCACCATACAGAGTCAATAAACGCGTTCGGAGTCTAAACTGTTGTGTGTCTGTCACGATTAACGCAATGCTTTGATTTTTTTTTTTTTGTCCTTAATCTACAGATCGACAAATTGGTCAGACTCGAACCTGAACCGCCGTAACAGCACCACCTCACATTTTTCACAAAGTTGGCCCTCCCCTATGTTGTACGTTTGACTACATTTTGGTAATGTTTCAATACAAGCAACTAAAACTCTGTGTAAACATTTTTTTGTGCACAAATACACTTACAATCTGGTGCTTTTTGGACTTTTAAAAGTGCCATAACTCGTTTTGTATGCTAAAAAAACCTGTGAGAAAGTCCCAGGAATAAACGACAAGAATTAGCGGCTAATACTTCAGTCATTAGTCACTCTGGCCGGAGCTTTGGAATTCCTTTGATACTGTTCTTATGGTAAGAGCTGTTTGTTAATCTCCATTTGTGAAATTATGGTATTTGGGTCACAAATTATTGGCAGCCTTTACTGACATTACAGCTGCAGTTTGTGTCTTTTCCTAGTTAAAAACTATTACAAGTTTTTATTACAAACCCAGCAAAAATGTTACTGGGATCAGCATTCAATTGTAAGTTTATAATAATGATTTAGAGTTTAAAATGTCAGGTTAGTTTTTAGGAAATGTCAGCTTGGTTTTATGTGACCTTACATGCATTAAAAATGTAAATGTAAAGTTACTTACAGTTCTATGGTTCAAACTGAGGTGGCAGTGGAGAGGCTAAATTTTAGCTGTAAGGTCACTACGCTTCATGAGGTTGCATGCAGCTAGCATTCCCATTGTTTGCATTGAGATTTGCTAACATCACAACCAACAGCATGTGTTTGGTGGGTGTGGTTAAAATAAGAGTAACTTCTATTGGCTGTTTTGGCTTCTCTTGTTGTCTGAGTGAAGGATCAGCGTATCTCAGACTCTTTTCAGAAGGTTTTGGAACCGTGTCCCGTCCCACAGTTGCACTGGGGGCTCACCGTAGAGAGGACCGCCATGCTGCCATCACTGTGATGGGCTTTGGCTCCGAGGTCCGTGTTCTGGTCCAGAAAAACCCGCTTTCTGTCTGTCTCACCGACTGGGGTGTCCCAAGACGCTCCAAAAAGAGAAGTCAAGGGTGAGGTGTGCAGTCTAGACCCCCTTTCCATCTGCTTGAACGCGCGTGTTTGCGCTGGAGTCGCATTTGTTAGCGCGCGTGCAGGTGTGTGTGTGTGTTATATGTGTTTTTGAGCAGCTGTGAGCGCGTGTGATTTGTGTTCTGCGCCATGTCTGGCTCTTCTTCAGCCGCTGTCAATCATCTGTTCTCTATCTGTACAAATCTGGCAGCCGTCGCTACTGTAATCAACCGCAGGATTTGTGAATGGAGAGTAATGTGATTAATCACATTTATAGAGCAAAATGTTACCGCAATCCTTTCCTGGAAAATGCCCCTCCTTCTCATAATCACAGTGGCAGATTTTAGTGTGTAAGAGAGGGTGTGTGTGTGTGAAGTTGGACATGACTTGGCCAGTGCATGCTTTTGTTTTGTGGACAAATAATGTGACCGAACTTCAGTTTGTGTGTGTGTGTATGTTACACAAAGAACATAAGTCAAGTTTATTAGAAATAACAAGAATATATTTTCATCTTAATCTTCATTGAAAACAGTTTCTCAGGTGAAGATTCAGACACGCACCGTAACACACGGTTTAGCCAGTGAAGTCATAAGTCATCGGGTCTAAGAGGGTTTTTGACTGAAATAAGGCTTTTCCTCTTTAAAGAGTTGAAGTATCACTTCAGTCCGTGAGTCTGTTGGTACGAGTGCTCAGCTGAGAGCCTCTCAATAAAGCTCAGTTCATTATGAGCGATAAGTGGCCGTATTTGGTCAGCAAAGCCCGTCTCTGTAAGTGGCCGTCGAGAGGGGGGGGGGGGATCTTCTGAGAATGTGTGAAGTGGCTATTACTCCAAATTACAAGCTTCAATATAGAGCAGACACACACACACTCATACAATGCTAAAGTATTATTGCTCAAGCGCTAACAGCCACTTGTTCTGTCCCTCCGAGACAGACTGATAACCCTTCTTAAGACTTTCTGAATAACATTATATGGATTTAAACACAAGCCGTTTAGCGAGTAACTCCCCACCAGCTAAAAAAACAGCGTTGTGAGAAACACATCCTCATTATGAAGCTCATTCAATTTAATCTGTTTTTTTCCTTTTTTTATTCGATTCATTGATTCACAATTGGTGCATCAGTTATTGTGAGGATTTTATATACAGAGGGATCCAGATATGATTGATTTTGTCTTTATTTAAACAAAAATGAAGATTTTAAGGTTTAAATAAAGTTCCGCACAGACTTGTGGAGTTCATGTCATTTTGAGTTCATGGTTTTTAAAAACAAATACCAGGAAATGTTTGTATTTATTTCAGTTTCATTTTTACCTCAGATTGTAATGTGAAGACATGTAGTTTTTGTAATCTATCAATTTAAAAACAACCGAGAGATAAGATATTGTAGTTTTTACACTTGGGCCCAGTGTGTTATCAGCATAAAAATATTAACAATACAGTTTCACTGTTTGGTTTCACCACAGTTTTTTTAGGATGCACCGTTTTGTCTCTTCACTTTGTTTCCTTTGTGTTCATCATTTCAAACACAGCTGCATTAACTCTATTGTAGGGGTCCGTCGCGTGGAGACCCTTCAGAGACACGCTCAGAGCAGGATTACAACAGCACGCACATCTGCAGCCAAAAACAGAGCGAAACATAATTGTGTCCTGTCATATTTAAATGCTCCTCCAGTACGGAAAAGGGACAAAATCTCTCTCTCTCTCGCTCTCTCTCTCAGACACACAGACACAGTTTTAGCCTCTAGACTTGTCAGGAACAGCCTGGCGTTTGAGCAAACAGGCTTTGGCAGTATCCAGTAAGTGTTGGGGCAGCGGTGGGGGGGCAGCGCAGCCATGGGCTAAAAGCACCTGGGTTTTCTCTGTTCCCCTTTAATGCAGAAAAGCAGGGCCTGTGCTTCAAACTGGAGCAAACACAGTCTCAGACAGACACAGTCCATCAGCACATAAGCATCCCTGAAACATGTGCAATATTACAGCGTTTTGAATATATATATATATATATATATATATATATAGGTGTGTTTACTTGTATAGGTGTATATATTATGTGCACCAATATAAGTATGTAGTATGTGATTTCACATTCTTTTTTTTTTATTTTGTGTTTACGTTTTTTCTTCTCTTTTAGTGACATAATGTGCTTTTGACCTGAGCTAGCCCAGCTTTAAAGACAAGCAAATCCAGTCAGATTCTCACTGATAGAAAAGACATATCTGGGGTTTCATTTCAAAGTGGTTTAACATTTTGAACGCATGTCCCAGTATGTGGTGTGACAATATTATCCCGTCTGTTTCCGGCCAGCCTCCGTGCTTGACTTTGTGTGAATGCTAGAGTGAAATGTGTCCCATATTTTTTACACGCCAAAATCACTCATCTTGAATGAAGTAAATATTTTACATTGACAAGGTTGTTGTTCTGTGCTGTTGGTTTCAGTTAGACCAGAACACCAGATTAGATTAGTACAGGACTAGTTTAGGTTAGTCTAGGTCAGTGCAAATATGAATAGACAACAGCTTCTCTCTGTCTGTCTAGTGTGTGATTAAAGAAAATATTAGACTTTCTCTCCCTCCATTTCTCTCTCTATCTCTCTGTCCTTCTCTTTTCCCATTGGTGTGTGAATTTAATATTCTTTTCGATGGTTCTGTTAATTATGTTTGTTGGAGATATATAAACATTTTCATGTCTTCCATCTGAGTTTGAAATTTTAATTTCATATATTTGCCAAATGTTCAACAGACGGTTTCAAGAAATAGTCTGAAAATCAGTTAATATTGTGGCTTGAACTGGAATGTTATCTTAACAACTTAAAAGCGACCGATTGAATTTTGCATAAGCTTGTCTTGGATTTGGTGTCTGTTAGTCTGGTTGTCCAGTCTGTGTACAGGGAAAATCATAGATTTATCCAGTTGTCCATTATGTCAGTATAATTGAATAGGACATTTTCTGTGGTAAACTCGTCCAGGATAGTCTTAGTCTGGTCTTGTCCAACTATTTAAACTATCAGCTTGTTAGTTAATCAGCACAAATATTACAAATTGGATCAATACAGCTAGTTTTCCATAGAAAACAAAAGGCATATTTCAACGTAGGCACAGTGGGGCAGTAATATGCAAATTATGTACATGAGTTGTATTGCATTTGTTCTGTAAGTATAATTTTTGATCCGTATGGATTTAGTAACAAACAGGCACGTCACGTCCACACACACACCTGACCCCTCCTCCTGTACACATTCTTCTCTATTTTCTTCCCTGCTGAGACCGCCAGGGTGGCAAATAACATATTTTACACTGCAATCATTCTTTACGCTTGCAGTATAAATCCATTGTTTAGTACACGTTTCTCTATTTTATTGCAAGTGTCTCTCCTTGAGAGTAAAAAAACTGCTTATTTTAAGTAACCCCAGTTTGTTGCTTTGCGTAATTTTGTTTTTTAATAGTTAGCCACGTTTTCAGAATCATTTGCAAGACATGTTTCTATGAACGGCTCAGCATATCATTAAATAAGATTTCTGACTATATGACCCCAATTTTCATTGTTCATTCCTTTATGAAACAATTTAATTTAAATGGCACAACATTGTTAACATGCAAATTATTTTTGAGAACAGGCTTGCTGAAATTGACAAAAATCACATACATTAGAGTTTCATATTTTAGGCTGAATGAAAATATAATATTCCACGAATGCAGACCTGGATAATTAGCTGGACAGTAGCTGTATGTGGTGATATCTGGCTAATGTGGATATTTGAGGCGTTGTGTTGCACAAAAGCTGGATTAGTCTCTGATATACACTCAGAACTTATAACTGAAATTTGTATTTACTACTGCACTGTTTTAAGAAGATTGGCTTTCAGGTTAAATATTTAAAATAAATAAATTAAGATCATGTGATTAAATTGCTATTAACTAAATGCTATTGAGAATTTCATTATGTGGCAACAAAATATAAAACTAAACTAAGAGTTTAATAACTGGTTTGCAAAAGCTTTGGTCTGTTTTACAGTTGACTTTTCTCGTTTTCAACTCCAATAATGCTAATAATAATAATAATAATGTTGAAAATTGTGAGACGCATGTGGTATGTATTGAATATTGAGAGAATTATAAAATGAAATTAAGTTTATTATAGAAATTGTTCTGCGAGACTTCTAGGGAAGACAAATACTTACATTTTGACAAACAAAACTGAATTATATATCGAAGACACAATCTACCATTTTAGCTACCAAACATTTTTCGCCTCCGGTTCAGCGATCACCTTGTTCCACGTACACCTTGTTTTGTCTGCAAGCTTTTTGTCTGCAACAAAAATAAAATCTATGGATTGGTTTCCTTTGAGTTCCGTCGCTGTTTTTGCCTTGAAATGATACAGAGATCGTTCGTATCTACAAGTCCACGTTTGAAACAGAAATGGGCAGAAGTTCTTGATAGCAGATGAACGCAGGTTGATGAACGACAAATAAGCTCACGCAAATGTTCCTCCTCTCACGGATGAAGAACCAGCTTTGATTGACAGTTTGACAGTCTATCCACAATTGTTCTTTTTTTTCCTTTTTTGTCATAACATACAATTGGCCATTACATGTACAAATACATCAAAATGACTTGGTTGAAAACTGAAAAACAGATTTTTTTTTTCTCCAATTTACGATATAATACCGGGCACTTTACAGAAGTCTGTTCTCTTTTATTCTTCAAGTCTTTTGTGTCCAAAGAAAGATAGAGACATGGCACTGTCCCAGTACAAAACGGTCCTTTAACTTCTCCTCATGTCCTTCTGTAGTAAATACTGGTGAACAACCTCACGGCTGAGACATCGGGAGGTGAAGGGCTGTTCCATTTTCCTCCCCACTGTTTTTGTTTTTTGTTCTTGCGTGTCTTGTTCTCACTGTAGTCTGGGCCAGTACTGAGACATGTCTGGTTCACTGCCTGGTACTTGGACTGGAACAGAAACTCCAGGCGAGATCAGACCTGTAGCATAGGAAACAATGTATAAGAGAACTCTGTATATTTAGGGTTTGTTGATGTCTTGCGTTGTGAAATAACTCCAAAATTGGCTTGAGAATTAATCTTAAAACTAAAATAAACTGTAAATATTCTTCACGATTTAAAGTATTTTTCTATTTGTTTGGTATTTTTTTTTGTTTGGTATTTCTGTTTGGTAGTTTTCTATTTGTTTGGTTTTGTGGAGGAAAAACACTTACCCGTGGAGGTTGTCCCAGAGGTGGCCATTGATTGGCTGTTCATATGTGCCTGCATGTGAGGTGGTGTGTATGTGTCATAGCTCCGCCCATTCACCGAAGGACTAGTGGGCAACATGCAGGAATAAGATGAGGTCTGGCTGGGCTGTGGGGGAGGAGATGAAGGGCAAAACTGTCAACAACACTCACATCTCTATCTGATATACAAACATGGCCCTGCAGACCTGAGCGCACAGTAGCTGCCGTTGCGTAAGATTTTACAATGCTAGCAGATATTGCATTACTAATCCTCTGAAACACTGAGGTTGGCATTAAACAATATGGGACAGTATAAAAGCATGACCTTAATATAGAATATAGGGTCCTGTATGTTCTATATGGCACTATAATGGCTATTAAACTGACGTTTAGGTGAACATACCTGCATAGGAAGATTGTTGGCCATGGTGAAGCTTGGCATTGGCGGCAGGGCGCTGTACGTGTTTGTGAGAGCCGTGTCTGATCTTCCCAACATGGAGCCTGATGTGAAGGATACTGCTTTAAAAACAAAAGATCACAGGAAGTTAGAATCAGTATTAACACACATCGTGTGTTACAGCGGCCCGTGACCCACGTGGCCCAACAGGTGTCTTTACCTGGCGTTGTGGGCTGAGGGATCGGCTGATAAACGCTGCTGCTAAAACTGCTACTGATGGGAATGTGACTCGAAGAGTTACTGGCTTGTCGTCTTTGATTTCTCAACTTTTCCTCCCTCCTCCATTTCGCTCTTCTGTTGGAAAACCACACCTGAAAAGACGGACATTAGTCAGTTATATAAAGCAGTGAGATGGACTTTGTATATCAGCATGCAAAGATAAATATAGTCTTTGGTGTTTCATGTGTTTTTTTTCAGGTTAAATCTCTCACCTGAATTCTTGCTTCTGGTAAATCGATTTTGGCAGCCAGTCGCTCTCGCGCGAACACGTCGGGATAATGCGTTCTTTCAAACTCTATAGGAAACATGGAAAAAACGATGCTTAACATATTTCAAATGTTTTACATGCATTTACAAAACACGAATCATTTTACGTCGTTATACGGGAATTTCCATCTTGAACTTTAGTGATCTGATGAACTTTATGAACTTTGTAAACTTTGTCATGGGGTGACGTGTATGCAGTTATTTTATTCGCTATATTCACCCTTTTCAAGTGCTTCTATTTGTTCTTGAGTGAATGATGTCCGGTTCCTTTGCAGTTTGCGTTTGAGCTGTAGCCTCATCTGGGTCTCATCTGAATCTTCTCCGTTTGAACTGATGGAGTTGGTGTTCTCTCCGCCTCCGTCTGACTGCTGGCAGCCGTCTGAAAACAAACATCAACGTAGGATCATTTTGCGTGAAGTTATCGTTGTTTTTCGTCATGTTTATGCGAGTTAAACTGAACATTGGCTGTATTGCTCCGTGCGCTATTGCGGGGAAGCGCTGAGCGCACGCGCTCGCAAAGAGCTGCGGGTTCGAGGGCTTTCCAGAACCACGCCGAAACGTCCCAGAAACCTTTTGAGCTCCTCCGAAATGTGTTTTAAAAACCAAACACCCTCTCCCCCCCTTCATCCCCGAGATCTTCAATTAGGCAGCGGCCACCATATGGGCGTTTGAGGTGACCACCAATACTTGAATAGGAGAGGGGCGCTTTCATGGGCACACAAAGCGGGAGAGTAAGGGGTAACTATTAAATACTCGCTGCGAGAACGAATGGCAAACTTTCGTGGGCTGAATTTTGAGGACACAATTGGGAGAGGCGACAAAGGGATTCTCTCGAGCGGTCATTGTAGCACGAGGGATCCCGTCAACAGACTTTTCAGCTCGGCGTGTTAACCTTTATGCGCTACTGTCATTAATCACTGTCCCCGGGGCTGTCCCGTTCAACCTCAGTTAGGATTTATACCTCCTTATAAGCAAAAGAAGAAAAACAGCCAGGCCACCATGAATGGGGGCATCTAAATGCGAAGGCTCTTGTTTGTCAGACATGGGGGTGGGAGGGCCATGCGAGTCGATAAGCTTTAACCCGCTGCGTTGTTGGACGCCATCGGGTCATTAAAACCCATTAAATGCGTTATGGAATTTAGTTCCGTGTTTCTTAAAGTTGACGATCTTGGGATTGTTTTAGCTTCAAACGTGCGTCTGAAGGAGGATCGTGTGGGATAGTTTCGTTTGAATGAGGCTTGTGAGGTGAACCTAAACCCACAAGTTATTACTCAGACCAAATATATAAGTGGAAAGTTTGAATAAAAATAAAAAAAAGTGGAAAAATTGAATTAAATTATGCAAAGCGACACGATAATAAGTTTTAGTTTCTTCATCAGACTTATTTGTACCGCATATTAAGTTGAACAATGAGCTTTATTTTATTCTTTAATGTATTTCTTTATCGAGGGCTATACGTTTCTGACGTTGAGAAAAGTTTGAAAAGGGCTTTTTCCCGGTGGTTTGTATCCTAAACACTTTCCAAGAACTAATCCGTCTGAAAGCAGCGAATGTGTGGCCGGTTCTCAAAAGCCTCACCAACTGTCGCCAGATTTAGCGTTTGTTTTCACTAAGGAAGACTGTGGGAAATAAAATCATTCCTTACTGGGGCGTTGTCGTAACCAGTGAGGCGGAAAGCGAACAGAAAGATGGCAAAACAACTGCGGCATTTTTCAGCTGTGGAGGCCTTGATTAAAACATGCGAGGACCCTTGGAAAGGGAAAGTGAGGACCCTCGGAAAAGGGAAAGTGTCCAAATCTTTTAGCCGGCTTTAGCACCCCGAGCTTATGGAGGAGGGAGGGGTTGCTGTGAGTATTGTGAATGAGATGGAGATGTCTCTCTTTTAGCGTCCTGTCAGCCCGGATGAATCCGCTGTTTTATTCAGTGTTGCGTGACATTCGTCGGATTGCGACCATATTTGTTGCGTTCAGACGCCGCACCCTGCCTGGTACTTCTGGAGTGGACGTGTAGACTTACACGCCCTCATAAGCTGACAGATAAATACGAAACGCACGTTTGTATGTTTGGTTCATTTAACTGCTTGTCAATGGTTTCATATGTGTGTACAGTAATATATAGGTATGTAGCCAGCATACAACCAGAAGACATCAGAGATCAATACACTAAAATATTTAACGAATAAACATAAACCACCACGATCAAGTAAATAATCGTTTTGTTATAGTTTTCAACAAATAGTATTAATTCATTTAAACGCACAATACTATCCAATCTGCGTATCTTATACTATATCCAAATATACCTAAAGAATAACAGCGGTGGCTAATGTGGTTTATAATTTTCGCTTTCCCTTGCGTAAAGTACGTTTTTTTTCCACAAGGGCTTGTCGATGCCTATTCCCGAAACAGTGAAGGATTTAACAGGCCGATATTATATAGACAGCAATTATCTCTTTATATGTCCATCTTTTGCCGTGAACTTCTCTCAACAGTGACAAGTCTAATTGGCAAACGTTGCCATATCGTGTCCAGGGTGTCTCCGGTGAAACGTTCACTCAGTCTTCTCAAACTAAACGCTTATTTATGTCGCCTTAATGGGAAACAAAACGTTCTCTAATGAGCTATTACATAGCGACAGAACTGTTCAATAACACATTTTTCCGTGTGACAGAAACATCCTTTGTACAGAAAAACCGCACACCGTCTTTCTTTCTGTCTTTCTTTTCTTTCTTTCTTCCTAGTCGTTTTTGCTCTAAATTGCAGGTTAATTGCAGCTTGCATAATAACACGACAACAGTAAACAGGCTACGCGTATTAAGCCTAAATCGCATAAGGAGAAAAATAATGAATTTGCTCAAATTGTATATATCATCTTAGCATACCAATATAAACTGTAATATTAAAAAAAACCAACAACAGCAATAATAATAATAATAATACAACTGTTATCAATAAACATTATATCTGTTTATTATTGTTTATTATTATTGTTGTTGTTGTTATTATTATTATTATTGCAATAATAATAATAATAATAATAATAATAATAATGTTAAATTAATGCTATTAATAATTGCAATTATTATTGCTGTTGTTATTTGTTTTGTCATCATAACGCATTATAAAACGCTATAAAATTAAACGCTCGTATTAAAATTCAGCGCATTCATAAATCTCCGCTGGGTGCCAAACATCCTCAACACCTTTTGGCACAAAATTTCTCTGTGGCGACTAAAATTGCCATACCTTGATTGGGTTGTCCTGGCACCGAGGTTCCGGGGTACCAGCCCGGCCGGGTCCCCCACGTGCCGGTCTGACCGTTCAGCATCCTCAGCTTTTCATACATGCCATCTGCGCCCATCTGTTGCTTTTCGCTAGCCAGGTTGCGCAGTACTCGGTTTATCGATGACACCTGAAAGACGAACCCAAAGATGCGGCACATTAATTAAAGAGCGCATCCCGGATGTGGCATGTTGGCTTTGGGAAAGATTGGCCCCATTTCTGCCCGGGCCTACATGCCAGAACATTACATTACATTGCATTGCATTGCATTGTCCTTTAAGGTGTAGAGGAGACTGCAGCCGTGCGCCGGGCGCACCGATTTTAATGTAAACGCTCGTTCGCGTTCAACGCGCAGGTATTCATAGACATCAAAATACGAGGTATTATAAACTTACACGAATGTCGGTTATTGTTAGTGTTGTGTTAATGGTAACATTACTCGGTGAACTTACACTGGGTATATTATCGTTCGTGCAGACCCCCTCTGATAGCAGTCTGTCTCGGATTTCCCACGCGAAGATTGACGGACACTCCCTCTTGTAGTGGGCAATTTTGCTGACCACCTCAGGAGTCGCTACTCGCGGTTTACTTCCACCGATCGCCCTGGGTCTGATGGAGCCCGTTTCATAGTATCTCCCCAAGATTTTACTCACGCACCCGTTGGACACCTAGACAGAAAACAAAAGAAACAATTCACATACATTATTTAAAACAAGTGTTAAATGTTAAGTGTATGCTTCAAGCAGTAATACGCTTACGTTCTCATTGTCCAGCACTTGGACTTTTGCATCGGCATGGGTCTATAACACAAGAAATACCTTTAACACAAAAATTATGTCCTTGGTGGTACGAGAGATATGCACTCTTTAAAATGCACTAAACCGGTTTTGACAGATTTTTTTTTCCAGTGCATTTCGGTCGCCAATTGTAAAAATCGCCAATTGGAAAAAAATGTGGGAAGCGCCTCGGGAGAGTTGTCATTGACCGTCGAGCCATCCTTGTTTATTCCAAGCTAAAATGTCAAATGAATCCCTTTGGCTTTCTGACAGAAGTTTCTTTAAACAGGCACACACGTGAAAAGCCATTAGACTTGTTAAGGTGGGAATTACAAACGTGCGTTCTCCTCACCTGCAGAATCCGGGATATGTCGCACGGCCGCGCGCCGCTGTGAGCGAGCTCAACTATTTTCTGTCTTGTGGAGTCGGGCAGCGGTCTGCCGTTGACGAACACACCGCCTAGCTGGTTCACTCCACTGTGACCTTAAAAAGAGAGAAGATTTCGTTGTAATTTGCCAGCATTTAGCAAAGCAGCATCGATTTAAACAGATCGGTTCCTTTGCGTGTAAGCGTTCAGGTCGCAATTGTCCAAAAACGAGTCGAGCGTTACTGGAGCGGTGTCAACAAAACGCAGCGTTCAGCAACGAACCGGGTAAATCGCTTTTAAATGATTGTTATTATTACAGTTGTACAGCTGTCACATGTGTGCAACTGCTGTCCAGATGTGCTCATAAAATCATAAACTCCTAATAGACAATTGTAATATAATTACACATGTTTAAGCGTCAGCGTTCTGGTATGATCTGAAACATCTCCAAGCCACTGAGCCGAGATTTGCGCATCTTTGCAAAGCCTTAAACGGATCAGATGGCGTAATGCTATTTGTGGTATTACATTAAAACGTCTTAGCCATGCATATTATCCAAGTATAAAAACATGTGGAAAAGCACAAACGTTACCTACGTTACCAATTGCCTTGTGCTAGTCTAGCAACCTGTGTCAAGGTAAAAGCCCCAAAAATCAGACCGAAGTTGAAGTTAAAGCCGAAAAGCAGCCTTCCTGTTGCGGCTTTGCTAATACTTCTAGCTCCCTTCCCTTCGAAGCCTCTCGTTCAATTGAGTCCAGAACACACGATCCTTTGCAATAAATAAGCTCCAAATATAGAAGAGGGGGAAAATATGATGAGCCTGGCTGACATTTGTCTTTAAAATAAAGCTAGCTGCACGTCAAGTTTGAGCTTAATTTCTGGAAATAGGCGGAAGTCGCCCTGGATCATGCATGGAAGGCTAATTGAAAAGATCAGCTGGAACACTTGTGGCAGGCATGTCACTTTATGACATCGTTCCGCGTTTGAAAATCGCATCGTCACGACAAATAGTAGCATGATAAAACGACCCTTTCTGTCTGCATTTGGATATCACTCAGACTAAATTGGACTCTACTCATTTCTCCTTTAAGGGAAGCTTAATTTTAAGGTAGCCAGAGGCTGCGCGCGTGTACGTTCGCGGGGGCGAGCCTCGCCCTTAATATATTAAAAGTGACATTTCTTTTTTTCCCAAGTGACAAACCTTCATTGCCTATATTTACGCACCGGGAGCAAGACTGCGGGCTAGTGTTTTGCGCTGTAGTTTATACATAATAAATGTGCAGGGCGAAATAGAAAATAGAAATTATTCGGAATAAAATGCATAATAGTTTTATAAATAATGTCCAATCGAGATAACGTGCGTTTGCTGAGGCACATTGTACTTATTTACCTGAGATGTAATTATACAATTATTCTTTGTATTATATTATACGTGCATAATGGACATAAATGTATTATTTTAATTATCAGAAATAAAAGTCACTATCTGTATATATATATATATATATATATTTAGAAATGTAAGACTTATTTCGGAATATGTCGTTTTTTCCTATGCACATAAAATACGAATTGGAGATTTATTGGCTTTGAAATCACATGCAGTTTGGCTTTAAAGTGGCGCCGCAGATTAGGATATAAAATCAAACATTCGCTTGAAAGGTTAAGTCTTAATCGTTCTTTAATTCCCCGCGGTGAATGGCGCAGTCTCGCCCAGTGGCAAACATTGCGCGCCCGGTACTGTGTTTCTAATCAATTAATAAGAAGACATATGGTGTCAATTTGGACGCTTCACTCTATATACACCCAAGAGTTATTAGCACAAAGCCTGGATTGCCGCCTGTGACCTTTAAACAAACCAAAGGCCCGAATGATATCTTCTCTGTAATGCGCGCGAGACATTACGCGACAACGTTTGGCAAACCCTGTACCATCATTCGGGACAGGTGAGGGAATGTCAGTAAATGAACAGTGATTTATCCTTAAGATAAAACGAAAAAAATACACACACAGTCTATAGAAAAATAAAGGGTCGCCACCAAAAATATATAGGTACAAAATATATTATGCATAATATTGTCGCTTATCCCAATGTTTGTGGTAATATAAATGTTTATTGGTCGTTCAGTTGTTTTAAACACTTTACTTCATTTGACTTAATTTTTTTCTTATAGGCTTAGTTTTACAATGATGAACTATATAACGGTACGCCAGGCGTTAGTATGAGAACAAAACAAAAAACTGGCACTTACAATAATCATAGTGATAAAACAGAGTGACAAGATGACATTCAACACACCTTCGTTACAGATGTCATACACCTCTTGTCCAGCATTAAAAGAGAAAATATATCTCATTTATTGTAATCATAACTTACTGAGTAATTTCCACAAAGGAATTAAACAAGTCACTGAGTGTATGTTGGGTAGCTGGCCTCCACATATCATAAAGACAGAAAATATTACAACCAGCGAGTGCGATTTGTTCATGCTCGGCAACACACATATTGCGTCAAAACTCGGTCTATTATTGCTCTCTCGTTGCGTTTTATAAACATGATGGAGGTTTCATAGGAATCATGCAATGTCAGTTTCTACTCTGCTAATGGACTAGGTGGATTGGCCGCCAATGCTAACATTAATTCAGCAATTATTTAAAAGCAAGTCAAGCAGAAACGTCCTCCAACACCCTCTAACACACACACACACACACACACACACACACACACACACACACACACACACACAATTATGCAAAGAGCATATGGGTTAGACACTGTAAGTAGGTTGTGTGTGAGTTCGGCCTTCTGTGTGACTTTTGTAAATGAGGGAGTTTCTTACTAGGAATGTAATTTGTTTTCGTTCTCAAACGTAGCCGTAGTCGTTTAAATAATGGCCTGTAATCCTTCATTATCTGTCAAAAATCTGTCAGAAAGTTAACGTCAAACAAGCTACGAGTTTGCTGGCTTACTGTGCGGTGTTTAGCTACTTTGAGAGAGCTTTTAAATGACAGGCAAACATTTAGCCAGCATGCTGACGGCCCGACACCCGTGATGCACACTGTACTGCCTTCACTAATACACCAAAACACATGTTTTCTGGTTATACGCCCTTTAGCTTCATTCTCATTTCAAAAACGCATTGAAAAAAAACTCCACTTACTGTTTTGCATCATGGATGCTACGCCAGACTCCCACGTGGCTCGGTTATAGTATTCTATTAGTCACAAAGAAACAACAAGCATGGTTAGTTTTCACTTAAACATAGTTTATGTTTGCAGACTTGTGAGCAAGAAAGTTACAGACATTGTGGCTGAAAGTTTCAGCATTCACTATTTTTGCATTCATGCTGCAAAAAGTGAGGACAAGTACTGTCTCCACAAATACACTTATGTCCAGGATTTAAACTTGCCTGGAAACAGAGTTGACTGTCCGCTTAAAACAATTTATAGACTCTCATCTGCTTCGCTCTATTAAAATTTTCCTAGGACAAAGCAGAACAATTTATTAGTACACCTTTGTCTATCCGATATTATTGCCTAGGTTTAAGTCTACGCTGTGTTTAGCTGCGATCATATTATTTGTGCTTTTATATAAAGTAAATTCGTCCGAGTGGCGCAATATAATAATTTGCGGTCCGCGTTCAGTGATGCATCGTCCGCGTACTTCTCAAAGTTTATTATTGTTAACAACTTTATTAAGTTTATTATCGTCGGTCTGTAAGCAAAATATCCGGCTAAATCATGTTTTAATAAAGCGCTAATAATTCATAAAAAAATAATAAGGGCCCAAGCGAAATTATGAAGGACTATTCACCTGCTTCTCCGATACCTTCGTGATCAGAAAACTTCAAATGTTGTGGGCCAGGCCTGTTTTTTCTCCCCAGATACTCTGTTCGGGTGACACACGCTGTCTGCCTCGCCTGGCTGCGCAGGAAAAGTAAAGCCAGGAGGGGGTGAGGGGTCCCCGACAAAGCCCCGCTGAATTTTAACAATAGCTTTCTTTTTCCCTCTTCACCAAAACCCAGAGAGTAAAACCCGGGCTCACTAACTAGCTACACCGCTTCCAACTAAACGTACCAACAAGCTCTCGGAAAATACAAAGAGCTGAAGGGAACCGGCCCCCCTTCTCCTCCCACACCGGTTCAGCGCACCCCCTCACCCGCAGAAGCCAGTGCGGCTCTCGCTATGACCCGGTGCCCGTTACCTCAATGCCTTTTTGTTTGTCTCGTTGCGCGAAATAGAAAAGTAATTTCTTGTTATAAGTATCTGGAGGTAATTGTGTTACTGGTATGTGTCGTTAAGGGTTGTAAAAAATGTACAACAGCGCAGTGGGGCGCTCAATTGGCAAAAGACAATTGCAATAAAGAACCCATTCAATGCATGTACCGAAAAGGAGGCCACTGGTGAAATACTCCCCGCTTTGATTTTTTCCCCTTTTCTTCTGAAGTAGATGGACTGTGTGCGCGGTTTACAGTGCACAGCAACAAATAAATACATACACCAATCGCCTGGCAGCGTGCACGTGTTTCACAGCCTGCAGACTGCGTTTATTCTAAAGAACGATAGCGCACGTTTACATGTCTACACTGCGTTCATGTTTATTATTGTTTTTAATATTATGTTTAATGTTAAGCTCTATTTGTGTTTAAATAACTACATCACACGTTTTATCCACATTACTCTGGTGGTTAAATTGAATCCTTACTGTTAAGAAATATTTTAAATGTGGTTTCAAACTTACAAGTGTTATTTTTGCGGTGGCTGTTTGACGTTTCGGACCGATGGGGTTTTTAGTCAATGGTCTGTTTTATTTAACTGACAGCAGTTAATCTGTGTTTTGTGTTTTCTAATGTGCATGAAGTCTGTTAACTAACACATTCTCTCGGGCATTTTATATGATTTTCTAACCATATTCGTAACAAAAAATAGCATCTGAAATATATAAGTGACGTGGTAAAAAGTCAATGAAATTAATGCTAATTTATATCAACCACGTACATAATATAACACTAAAAATGACACCGTTTAAAATCAATTACAATTAACTTTTATCACATGCATGTAAAATATAGTGTCCGCCGTATCTTTCCCTATAAAACAACTTTCAAGTCCAATAAATCATAATGCCAATGCTTTTGTTTTTTAAATTATTGTGCACTGTACAAACAAACACGATTAAATGAAGTAACTAAAATATTAGTTTTAAGCATTAATTCTGGTTTTTGATTCCGTTTCTGGGCGGTCGGTGGACAGCAGCAGTCGGTAGCGTTTGCTGGCTGAAAACCCACCAAGTTCACGGTGCGATCTGGTTGTTGCGCCCGGCTGAATGTGTCTGTGTGATTCAACATGACAGTCCACCTCATCGGGTCATTGCGTTCCCATTTTCAGCAATGATCGCGGGTTTGGCCTAGTGTGACTTTTTGCTTTCCACTGTCATAAATAAGGACTTTACTTGGCACCAAACTCCACATAGCTTCAGTATAAATAGGGAAAGACCGTCAGTGAAATTTGACGGTGTGGTGACACCGTACGAGGATGCAGATTTAGTCTGTCTGTGTTTTAGCATCGTGCTTGTTTTAGTAAAAGTTTAGTTCTTTTTTCAATGATCTTACGCTGATGCATTTTCGTAATAATAATAGTTTGTTGTTTGCCTTTAAATGTGGCGTTACCATAAATACTTATTTTATTAATAAGCAAGTAAAACCGCAATAAAAGTTGGTCGAATGAGAAGAAAACTTACCTTTTTGGGGCATAGTTCCTACAGCCTTGGAGTCCTCGTTGATGTTTGCGACTAGTTTAGCAACAAAGAGCAGAAACTCAAGTTGTAGAAATCGTCCTCAGACAGTTTGTCTTTTATAGTTTCCAACTGATCTCGTGTGGAAAATTTAAATTCCCTGCGAAGGAAACAGAGATTGACAATAAAATGGGATGTCAGGACTGCGCGAGACTGAAAAATGTGAGCCGGTGGGAGTGAGCGAGCGAGAGAGAGAGAGAGAGCGAGCGAGAGCGCGCGCGAGAGAGGGCGCGCACCTATGGTGATTGGTGATAGCGCTCGTGTATTAATGTATGTGTTCCTGGTTTGTGCCTCGCCTCCTCTCCTCTTCAGTGGCCTATTAGCTGAGCCTGACCTCTGTCATCGTCTCCCAGCAAAACACTTCCTCTTGCCCCGGTGACAGAGCGGGAAACGGGGCCGGGTAAAAGCTACATTTCCAGCCCCACTTAAACACTTTCATAAGGGCGATTCTGTCCCTTCTGCGTTTTAATATTGAAATGTTTTGGGGGGCTTAGAAGCAACTATGAGTTCAGATGTTTTGCAACGTGGAATAGCTTTTATTCACCTGGAGCTAGAATTGACTGGGAGGACCAAATAGAAACGAATGTACAAATAACAAACAGATAAATAATATTAAAAACTCGGTTTAAGATAAAGAGGATGTTGTTTGTTTTAAAAGTGAACATTTTTACTAGATTACTTTAAATATACAGTGTAAAAAGTGGCAACGTGCAATTGCTACCGTAAAAGATCATGTAATCCTGGTCTAAATCTATAACATGTGGTTGTTGTTGTACATTTAAGTTAGTCACAAACAGTATTTTAACTTAAATAAAATCAGTTTACCCGAATAATACTTTTCCCCAGTAACCAGACTCACTGACTGTTGATTTTATTGATTTTATAGTATTTATAAACTGCAATAATGTTGTTTAAATGTGTAATAATACCTAGTAGTTTGTGTTTCTGTACGTCTGCGCAAACAAGCGCAAACTTTCTCCACGTGTCATTGTTGATTTTGCGTCTGAAAACGTCATCGGCGTTTACGGCGCGCGCTCGACGCTCAGCCGAGACCCCGCTATTTACATTAATAGCGTGATTTGTTTTCGTTTATCAGAGGGAGAAAAAGAAACTCCGTGTCGTGGGTTGCCAAGGGGGAAATGAAAATATCATTACGTCCATGGCCGGACACTTAAACTACATTTGTTGATTGCTTGGACATTAGCACACACCTCGGTTAACTTCAAAGCATCCCCTCCGTGCCAGTGTCCGAGGTTGCATGCCCAGCACTCTCAGCTCGCCACTCTCAGCTTGGGGTGTTGCACCCGTTCACTGGAGTGGAATAGATTCCGGGTTGGGATACAAGAAATGGAGAGGGGAGGGGGGACGTATAGCATGGTGGGACAGCTTTAAAGAGAGACAAAATGTGTTGGGACGCGCGGAGCATAAAATGAAGCTGTGGTTGCATACACTTGACTTCGTTTTGACATGTGAAAAGTGCTAAAAGTCGGAGCTCATCAATAAACTATCGCGAAAGTGAATACGGGCGCTGACAACCATTGCATTCCCCACTACAGCACAATGAGGAAACAAACGACACTGCCAAAGAGTCTGCATCGCAATGAAAGGCCGCTTGAATAGAAGTGGGATAATGAGCTGGCGCGACCGTCATGCACTGTCATCCCGGGTCCCGCGGCGCGACCCCGCCACGCCGTTTGATATTTGCGAATAATTTTCCTCTCCCCTCGTTGCTGGTTCCTGAGTCTTGTAACTTTGCGCAGCGCGTTGCGTTTTTGCGCCTTTGTCTTGTTTATGGCGAAATGCACGCAACACAAAATGTTAACGGGTGATTTAAAAACACAACACAAAATAGCTTTATAAATCAATGCATTGCATTACTTAAGTGCATTAAACGCAAAGGCCAAACTGTAACCATAAGCACGCACGATATTGTCTGTATGGAGTTTATAAAGGCTCGTGTTTTTGTAATAATTCGCATATATTTACACGGTTAAGTCGCTCCGTGTTTAAAGACCGACATGTTTGTGTACTTTGAGACTTTTCACACGGATTCACTCTTGTAGTTTTCCCGTCAATTAGCCCAGTACGGATTAGCAGTCAGTGGTGTTTGGTCATGAAAAAGACCCTAATCTTGTCGCTATTTCCCTCAGGCAAAATAGACTCACGGTGCCTCGCCTCTCTCTAAAAAGTTTTCAACTGGGGAACAAAAATAATAATAAGGGGAGGAGACAGGACTGAATACATCTGACGTCAGAGGGAGCGAGAGAGACGGGAGAGAGAGTAAGTGGAGATAGACTGCCTGCTATTATGGCAATGTGGGAAAAGTTTTATCGTTATGGCCAGTGCAAGGCCGACACGCAGTCACCATGTTCTGGGGGAGGGGGGTACCAAAGTTTTTAGTGTGGTTGCCCACAGCAACATGGACCACCGTATTGACAAAGGGTCTTTCCATGTTACTCTAGGCGCCATGATCCAAAGACGCAAGTTATACATTATTCCATGTCATTAGGCTATAATAGGCAGAAGGTGTCATGGACTGATAATTTTAATTGTTATTCCTTTCCTTTCTTTTCCAGATAATTGGGTGGGGAGAGCTGGAGAATCGTTTTGTAGCTCCAATCGTTTCTTTCATTTTAGATACCGAGTGTGTTTTGATGATACGCCGTGTAAAGTGTAGCGTTAGTGAATTATTCCGATAGCTCGATGAGTTTCGTTTATGGGCGTGTAATCTGCATTCAGGGCAAAGTTTATGCTTTGCAGGTCAAATATAAAACTTAATCTTAAAATTACTTATAACTTCTGTGTAAGTTCTGTGTAAGATAACTTCTGTGTAAGTGGGCTACTAAACGTGCCATTTTGCAAATAGACCTAATTTTCATTATAGTAAGTAAACAGAAAATTGCTTAATGAATGATGTATATATTTGTTAACATTTTATATAAAGTATTATATTTATATCGTATTATATCGTTAGTTTTAGGATATTTATTTATTTTATTATTGCACTATTATTTGTAGTTTCTATTACTATTTTATTTATGCTGCAATTTATTAGTAAAGGTGGAAGGTCTTTCCAAAGCATGTTGCTTAAAATTTGTGTTAATGTTTTATGATAATTGTATAAATAGTTTTACACACAACCTCTCGTTCAGATTTGTAATAAGTAAACGAGGTTAATTGGTCCATGATGGCAATAATGAAACTCTCACTCAGCTGATTGAAAGCGATTAAAACGTGTTTACTCTCATCTGACATATAACATATTTCTCATGAGGGTCGTTTAGAAATGTCATTTCAGCTGAGTGCCGTCGCCACAACAGATAAAGCATCTGTGCTGGGGTGCATAAATACGATTCTTGCATTAAATATTAATTTATATTAAGTATGTGTTGGAACAAAATCCAAAATGATGTCAGTTTAAAAGCCAGATGCCTTTATAGTTATAAACGCACGTTGTCAGTGCTAGTAACCAAATAGTCTTAGTTGTAAACTAACTTACCTTAATAATCTTTACAGGCGGTTCCGCTGGTGAACCACACGTGAGTGATACGACGTGAGAGGCTCGTTTCTATATGAGTTAGGAGACAAGAGTAATGGGTGTCTAAAGATTACGCCTCCGGTTCCGTCTCACAGAACTAGTCCCAAAGTAAATAACATCCAGTCCAACAAGCCGAAACGGGACCCACGGCAAAAAGTTGAGAGATTGCAAACCCCTCTTTGTGGTGCTGATGGACTAGCCTATATAACAGACGAAAGCTGGTCCTTTTCTTACGGTAAACGCAAAGCTCGCACGTTAACCTTGTTGTCCGGTTGGGTACAAAATACCTCGTACTTTTAACGTGGTTGGGAATAAAAAAGACGTCCCGGTCTCACCGTCAACTTTCTCTTAATATTAACCTCAACTTGGCAGTGATTGGCTAGAGTGACGTCCCACGTCACAGCCGACGCCATTTATCATCCCCTAACCGGGAAGTCGAGTGAGAGCGTCTGTTGTGTGATTTAAGGGCACATAAACTATACATTTAATGTCCCTTTGCCATTTTATAGTTTTAGTCCATTGCACACTAAAATCTGTCATTTTGGTTTAAATTTGCTGTGTATTATTTTGCACGAGCTCTTTTAAAAGTGTGCATAGAGGAATGGCCAAACAAAGATCTTTGGGTTTTGTGATGGCTTACAGATTATTTATTCAGGATTATTCAACTGAAATGCAATGACGTGAACGGGAAATATGCATTTACTGTCAAGGCTTCATATTTATGGTATTACAATGATATTTTTGGTATACAATTAATAAACACAACGCCAAACAATCGTCGTATTGGTTGTAGATTTTACCCTTGTGTCCTACGTTTTGCCCCTGAGTTATTTTCAAGCTAGTTCTGTATTTTGACAAGCACAGAATATTTTAGTTTATTTTGTCCTTTGCATATATTTTGAATTTCATATATGCATTAGCACAACATTATTGCGCATTTTTTTGCGCATCACTTTATCATTAGTGATGAAGGGTTTTATTAAGAAAATACAGACAGTTCGTGTCTGCCAACATCTCAAAGCAAGATTTTATGCTAGGATTTAGACTCGGTCAAACCACCCGGTAAGGTTCTTGAGATCTCCGCTGGAAACCGCACGGCCGGGCCCCGCTTATCAGTCTGTCAATAAAGCGAGATGGGGACGCTAAAGCCGGGCCAGGTGCCGTCTCTCCCTCTCTCCGCTGGCCTGCACTCCAGAGCGCGATCAGGCGTAAACTTAAATCTGTCCAGCCAGCTTTCCCCTCCGCCGACCCTCTGCTTCAAGCATGTGTGAGTTTGGGGGAGAGAGAGAGATAGAGAGAGAGAGATAGAGAGACAGGAAGCCCCCATCTTATATTTTTCTCAGCTTTATATTTAAGTATTTTTCAGTGCAAATGTTCCAAAACTACATTCATAAAATAATGCATTATTAATAGTATTAAAATACACGTTTAAACACAAATAACCTACTAAATAATGGAGCAGTTTCTCTCTGCTGTATGTCCAAATATAACTTGTATGAATGTTTAGGATATTTATCAGACTTGTCGCCCGTTCTGCTTTATGGAGGCACGTTTGCGCTGTTACTGGCTATTAAAGCCGTTTGTTTTTTGCATGCGAGTTGTTTGCGTCTGTATTCATTCGTAGTCAAAGCAAAAGGTTCTTCGATTTTGCGAGAATTGTGACGGCCTGTTTAATTCATGACGAGCGCAAAATCATCGGTCTGGATAATGTAACCATAGCAAAAGCGAAACTTCTCTAACTTGTGCAAACACATGACAAAATATTTACCCCTCCGTTCGTGATCGTCAAGGTGGATTTTTGGTGATTATAAAGTAATTATTTAACAAGCCTATCTGTGTTTTTTATCATCCTGTGGTACTTTTGTTAAACTCTTCCACGTTGTGTTCCTAGTTTAATGTGGCCTTATTGAACACACGTCAGGAGTGAGTGAATGTATTTTTATGAATGTGTAAAACTGCGTTTGGTTGTTTTATCTTTTATTAAACGTTTCAGAGGCATTAAAGATGCGGTCTGCGCAGAATCACAAAACTGCGCAACCAAATCGAGGACTGACACCTTTTAACGGGTCTCTGGTTAGATCACACAAATATATATGAATGAATCAGCCCCTTATTTTCTTAAATAAATTACAGGACAATAGTAAACACAACGGTGTTATAAAATTCACAGATTTTACATTAGCATTATTGCTTTACTATAATAATAATAATAATAATAATAATAATAGTTATTTTTCTTGCTAATAGTTGTTTTCCTGTATGCTGTCTGTGAAAAATCTGTGAAGAGACTTTTGACTGATAGAATCTGTCATGCTTTACTTAAAAAAAATACACTGGCCTTATATGATCTGAGTAGCTGAGAGTTCATTTAGCCAACAGGTTATTGCATGCAACAAAAATCACACAAGACAATCACTAAAGGTTTTTAAGAC
This sequence comes from Yasuhikotakia modesta, assembly GCA_036877545.1. Classification (NCBI taxonomy): domain Eukaryota; kingdom Metazoa; phylum Chordata; class Actinopteri; order Cypriniformes; family Botiidae; genus Yasuhikotakia; species Yasuhikotakia modesta. The sequence continues at coordinate 49,438 of JBAJNP010000759.1, read as the reverse complement.
TGTTTTAAAACCCGTTTTGCTATTTTGTCCATCATCTGACTTGGGTTTGTCAGGGTTCGTTTTCTGCATTTTTTCTGCACTCCATTAAGTTTTTGAGGTATTTTTTAATTGTCTTACATGAACGCAACTTTTGGGTCCATTTATTCAGAACACAGTCCATCAACCTCCAGCTTGCACATCAAGATTATCATATGACTTTATGAGACGCATCCCAGAACCCCTGCAGACATCCGTAAAATCTTCGCAGAATCCAGACTAATGACGACATTATGATCGCAAACTATTCAGTCTGAGATTCCGATCCATATATGGACCCACCCAAAGTTCTGTTCATGTGATCGGTTGGGTTTAGACATATTCCACGTGCCTCAGAAAAACAGTTTTCCTTTGAGATCTTTCTCCTGATCGTCAGTGGATGTGTCATGACTGTTTATGGCTCTGTGCTGTTGATTTTAAACCCTGTTTAAGAGTTTTAAGGTTTTAATTCACTGATTCTGAACTTGTGGCCACAGCAACACACAACTGACTGAACACTGGGCAACATCTAAAACAATTGAACAAACAGATCAATTTGTCATGGAAAAAAAGGGATTGAACTCTTGAGTGTAGGGGAATCATTTACTTGTTTATCAGTTGCTGATAAAGTTCCTTAAAGGTTCCTTGTTGGTCTTCACGGTTCCATGAAGAACTTTATATGTGCACAGGAACTCTCTGTCATTGCACAAAGGTTCTTGGTAAAGTAAAGAGACAATAGTTCTAAACTATAGAGTAGAAATAGTTCTGTTAAGAACCTTGACTAAGAGGTTCTCTGGGGAACCAAACCAAAGGTTCTAGACAATGTTTTAAGTACCTTTACTGACTGCAGTAAAACGCTGTAAAAGGATTCATGAACTTGGAACCCACCCAAGTGTCCAAGCCAGAAATATGTTCACTGTCATAAATACATTTAATCAGATTTTCTTAGTCCATTAATTGCAGGGACATTTACGTCCTTATGGATATGGATTAATACCCATATGGATTTTTTCATAGTTACGCAAAGGTTGATATTAAAATTATGACCAATACCTTCAATACTCGTTGCTTGAAAAATAGTTATGTGCTAGTTCCACAATGTTCACCTGTTACTTTCTATTCTGGGTAGCTGAGGTTTGAGCGAGTGCAAAAGTATATTAATCTTATATCAAGTTTTTTGCTGAGACCTGATTGTAACAGTGGCTACATATGAACTCATTCCTCTAAATGAAGACCACGCAGAGTTGGCAATGTAAAGAAAGACATCAAGCGGTGAATTAGGTTTCCCCTTAGCTTGTCTCCCTGGTGACTTTGTCCATTTACATTATAATTTCAAATGCCACATCTCTGGGTTTCGCCATTGTAGGGGCGTTCGCGTGCTCCGGTCCTCCGAGACCAGAACCCGTGGCAATTTCTGATAATTAGCAACCCCCATCTTGCCAATATCTGAAAGGATTCAATTTCATCCCAATCCTAATCCATGCTAATTTAGCTGCGCAACTCCAGGTGGGTTTTCCCAAAATACGCATTGGAATAATGGAAGGAGAAAAATGAGCACCAGCGTGCACATAAATTTAGCCAGTTTCTGAGAAATCGAGTTTACCACCTTTTTCATTAAACTAAGAGGCGGTTTGTAGATAAGAATTAAATATACATGACTGGGTCTTTCTCTGATCGTCAGCTTTCCAGCCTTCAAATCTGCAAGTTAATCGTCTTAGAATATAGAGCACAAAAAAGGTAAAGATCGGATGTGAATCTGTCTGAAGTCGTATTGGAGACAGAATTACGAGTGTCAGAGGTGCAGAAAGATTTATTGATGAGTGTATTATGATCATGTAAGTGATGTGTGCCTCACATGTACATATAATTGTTTTCCAAATGAAAATGCATTATTGTTATATTGTTATATATATAATAATGTTATATTTGCATGCTGTGCATGTGTTTGTGCGTTGTATTTTCACACTGTCTTAATATGAGGGAACGAAATACGTTTCTTTAACACAAAGAAATACCCAAACGTTATGTTTTATGAAATCGCAAAGCAATTTCATCCAGGAAACCTGCATAACAGGAGGGAGGAGATTATGAATAAAACTAAGGTCATTAAATCTGGCTGCACAGCTCCCAGCGAAGCAAAGTGACAAACTCAACACAAATCTGGGTGATACGTTTAAATGGATGCGGTCGCTGTGTTTGAATAACGGGGATACTAACACTAAATCAGGCAATAACAACGACAAACCGCCTGGAAAATAGATTCATGGAGTAATGAGATTTTTTCAGTTTTATCTAGCTGACAAATTTTGTCCTGAAGTAAATATGTTGAAGATAATTGAAGTGATTGTAACAAAAGCGCACTTTCTGCGGCGCGCTATTAAAATTGCGATTAATTCCCTTATAATCGCGTTACGTTGGGAATAATGTCACAAGCTATTCGTGCACATTCGCGGTGCGTCTGTATCTGTGTCATTTAGATTCAAGTCGTAAGAGATTTTTAACATTCGGGGTCGGTAAATACTCCCAATATTTAAAACTATGCAAACGCCAACTTCTGCTCTTTGTACCGACTCAACCTGCATGTAAATAATATCAGAGTCGTGATTGATGCGTTCCCGAACGAATGTTTAATATAACGCGTTTAAAATGGCATCATAACAGGAGAAAATGTGATAAAACACGTTAGGAACAGAAACCACGAGCAGATCTGCATTTAGGTGCGTTTGTGTCCAATGATTCCCTCAAACCCATCTGTTTATCTTCCTGCCTGTGACAGAACCTTAAATATGTTTTATATTAAAGACGAGGTTAAAGCTGCGGACCTCATGATGGGCAATAATGACAAATTACATCACAAATCCGACAGATGTGACGAGAAGCTTTCTGCAGGGACAAAATAAAAGACAACCATGAGCCGAGTTCATCCGGTGTCTTGAGAAGCAGGACCACGTCTTTGGTTATCCGTACAAGATTTGTCATTATTGTTTTCATATTTCTTTGACGTCCATTGATTCAGAGGCAGCTGTAAGACTTTGTCACAAGAGAGAGGCGCAGTCACAACGCATTAGTCTGACGGCATAACTCGACCCTATAGAGCTCATATTGAGAAACCATGTGATGGCGTGTCTTGGCTTCTACCTAAACGGATAAAAGGTCTAATTGGTTCATTTTCAGTCAGATATCCGATCATTTAAATGCAAACGTATGGAAACTAAATCATCACTTATTAATACGTGCAAATATGATGCTTAGGCCTCAAGTGTGATTTTTTCATAGACAGGAGAGAAACGCCATAGATGGATTTAAATGGACTGGTTTACATTTTTTGCCGTGACCCAGTAAACGTGAGACTTTAAAGCTTATTAATTGTCAATATCATTCTGGAGAGCTGAATATGACAAGTTGTATATGATAATAATAATATTATATAATAATAATATTACCATATCTTTAGGTCTGCCACAGTTGCATACTTAAATCCTGCTGACATATGGGAGATCCATACTTAGTACAAAAAGCATAGATGATAAGTTTACTTTAGTCTGCTTGTTGTATTAGCTTAGTTTTTCTTGTGAAAGGCCTTATATTAGACAATGTGATTTTTTTCACTTTTCACACAATGTCATTGCAATGTTTGTTGCTTGTGCCTTTATTTGAAGCTGTGATTTACCATCTACTGTTGAAATGCATGCAGTATCGCACATAAACTGCATTCGACAATGCGCGATCGCCCTCTAGCGGTTAGTCTGCAAAGAAACCACAGATAAAATGATAGGATTTCTTAAATAATTTAAAAGACATACATGCACAAGTTAAATAACATTTCTATAACATAAAGTGACAGATCAACACGAGTTTACGACCTAAACACAATAGTCGGTTGCATGCTTGCCACGTGCAATTCACTGAATGGCTTTTAAAGGTGTTTTGTATCCTGGCTGTATGAAAGTTTTGGTCACAGTTATTTTGCCAAAAATGGATTCAGTGTTTGTATTGAATCAACGTCGTTGTTGCTCAACCAATCAGATTTCAGGATTAGATGTGGGGTTAATGTTAAAAGTGGGTTAGATCATTTTTATCACCCACTTATTTAAGTTTCTTTTATGGGTCGGTTACTGTTAGTGTTTGGGTTCGTTTCACAGAAATGTTGCTTTCAGAACCAACACCATTGCTGATCCAGTAACTCTCTGGTGCTGAACGGACAGCGCTTGTTTTTTTGCACTTTTCAAAAGCCACCAAACTGGTATCCGGCGGTCCTTAAAAACAATCGACAACTTTATATTATGAAAAATACATATCCGTGTGTATGACGTCATTAAAACTGCGTCCCACGTGGCTCTTATCTATAAGTTTTACAACTAATCCCTGCAGGAAAAGTTTGCCAGGCTGTTTGGAGAAACAGTGTGTTGGAGACCTTTAGGATGCTAATGCCCAGTCAATTACATTTACTTCGACACCATTAAACACAAATCCGCTTGTCTTTTAGCAAGTCAGTCCCGTGTGTTAATGAGGGTCGCGAAGGTTACAATTGCTTTTAATAGACGCGCATTTCCCCGCAGCGTTACCGTTTTAAACGCTCCTTTGTAAACTTTCCACGAGCGCGAATCCTTTCATTAAAGTTTTGCATTTTGTATTATTGTGCATTACAAAGTGTTGCACGGTAGGTTTAGTGTTGGGCCCGTTCTGGTCCGTAACATCCTCACGTTGAACTCCAGGCGAACTTCTGGTCGTCGCTTGTTACGTAACTGGATTGCAGATCGTTTTCCGACACGAAACGTGCATCGGTCCGAGCAAAACAATGATAATGTCTCAGTCGTGTTTCCGTGTTCAAGTCCCGGTAAATTACCGAGAGGAGCGATAGATTTCCGGATGCGTTTCATGATTCATTGCGTTGCATTAATTCCGTAGGTTGACACGCATGAAATTCGTTGTTGCCTCGACGCTGATGAGGAACGGCGCTCAAACACAGCCTCGATACTTTAAACAGACACTTAAGATCTTCTTTTGGGAGTAATTGGTTAGAAAATAGTTGTGCTTTGGAAGAAAAACGGAAGTATGTGTTTTTGGATGTCACACGCAACCTCGAAACAACCTTTAAACAACCTTGAAACAACCTTTAAACAACCTTTTAACAACACAAATGCCATCTGATGTATTTTTATTCATCCCACAGCTTTTACATTGATATCGTTTTGTTTGCACCGATTCTAAGGAAACTTTGACGGTGTGTGACGTCAGAGATCTTTAAATGACGTCCTCCACGCACGACTAATGATGCTTAATGAACTATTTAGAGACGTGGCAGCGAAAGGCAAACGATCTGAAGGGTTGCAGCACTCAGCCAGTCAACAGTCCAAAGAACAAAAGTATCATGCTGAAAATTAAACTAATGATGAAAAAATGTGCATTAATTTTGCATTTGAGAGGACATGGAAAATGTCAGCCATATTTAAAAGGTTAATCTTTAATTCAACCACTAATAAACACAGCGGGGAAGAGAAAAAGAAATTAATCAAGTGTTCCTTCGCCGGACATATTAAATAATCTTATAAATGAATAACTGTCCGTCCTGTGGTGTTTCCCGCCTCTAAATTAAGTCATTATCGTTCGTATTGGTGGAGCAAGAAATGTAGAGTTACACAGAACAGAACAGTCTGAAGATTAAATGCTGAAATAATTCATGTTAAATAATGAAATAAGGAAATGTTTGATATGCAGTCATGATTTGGTATATTATGTAAGAAACAAAGTATATCATTTGTTATCGTCAGGGCTGTTGTCAGGGAGACCCCTGAATGATGTTGTGTTAAGTTGGGGGTCCCGCTAAATGCTGCTAGCTGCAGGAGAGCTGGGGTCCATACTTCTGTCAGTGGTGGTCTGGTGGTCTGCTTGTCTTTATGTAGATTGTTGCAGCTAATGGCTGTTGCTTGACATGTTGCTCATGAAAATGAAAATAATTCCATCATTTACTCAACCTGATGTCTTTCCAAACCTGTTTGACTTTTATGTTTCTGAGGAGCACAAAATATGATGTTTTGAAGTGTGTTGGTAACCAAACAAATGTGTCTTCCATTGACTTCCATTGTATGGGCACAAAACCACAGAGACATTTCTCAAAATATCTTCTTTTGTGTTCCACAGATAAACGTCACATGCGTCTGGACTGACATCAGGTTGAGTAAATGATGAAAACAATTTCATTTTTAGGTGAACTAGCTGGTGCTGTATCTAGTTCATATGTTCAAGAAGACAAATTTACTTTAGTCCTCCTCCGTCTCTGTGCTTCTTATTTTCACACCCACTCGCTTTCTTTGATGCATGAGTGGGAAAAGTTTGCTGTAGGTTATGTGCTAAGGTCACACTTATGTTATTGAACTCAGTGCCTGGCACGTATGAAGGGAGCCAGAGAAGGATTTGGAACAAATGTGGATTCACCTGCCAGGCAGCATATGCCTCCTCACTGCCACTCCCTACAGGCCCACAGCTCACATCCAGTCAGATCTGAGCTCAACAAATGCTGGCTGCTCCACTGCATTGTGTGGAACGCCGATGAAGAAATTGCACAGATAGCTGGTCTGCTAAATCTGTGTGATTTTGGGGTGAGATGATGTTTCCAAGAATGTTTGTGGATGTTCCGTCTTAAATCGGTTTGTGAGGAACTGAAGTGAATTTGTGTGCTTTCACATTAACATACTGGACTAAGGCTGTGCGTTCTGGTATTGCAGATGGGCGGACGCAGGCTGGCACAGCAAACGACATGTGTGGCTGTGCTTGTCAACTGTGTCACTGCGGCCTTAAGAAAGAATACAGAAACATACATGAACAGAGTGTCAGGTGCGCAGGCATGCAGAAACCACAGAACTGTGAGTAAATGGGTCAGATTCATACGGTGTGTGAAAGATACTTTGTCCGCCGGTCTCTGAGGTGTGACCTTACACACGACAGCAATGCTATTATTCATTGTAGATGTCTTACCTGTGTAATCGCTGAAGTAGTGTGTTCAGTATGATGAAGATATCCGTCGGATAGCGAATCTCTCATCTGGACTGCTATTTATAGGAGAATCTYAACCTTTTTGCTTCAACTGTTTATCCACCAGTTGTGTTTTTGATGTATGTAGATTTTACATTTACATTTTTGCATGTTTGATATTACAGTTCACTCAATAATGAGATTAATGACCATTTTTTCAATTTTTTGATCATTTAACTCACTCTCATGTCTTTCCAAACTTATATGACTTTTTCTGTGGAACACAAAAGGAGATATTTAGAGAAATGGCTTTGTGTCTGTACACAGTCAATGTTAGCAATGTACTTCAAAAAAAGTTTTTTCAATTTTCACAGAAGCAAAAAAAGTCATAAATGGTTGGAATAACAAGAAGGTGAGAGTGATTATATTTGGGATTATTGTAATCATTTTGAGTATTTCCAAATAGAACAATTCTGTTATTGTTACACTGAGAACCAGTGTTCCTGTAGCTCAACTGGTAGAGCCTTGCGTTAGCAGCATAAAGGTTGTGGGTTAAATAATAAAATGTATACCTTAAATATACTTAAAATCAAGTCTACGTACATTATAACTATAAACCTTGTTTGGTGTTCCTCAGCCTTGAAATTTCATCAGGTGGCCTTTCCCTAAAACACACTGAGGCTGGAGGCGTGTGAAGCCAGTGAGCTTGTGCTAAAAGCTCATGATCTGTGGAGGCCTTCTGGTTGGACTTTATCAGCATATGGGTTTTCTGATCCTATCACTCACGTTTACCTCAGACACCAACCGTGCATCTGTTCCCGCCAAGCTGCATATCCACAACGCCGCTCAGCTCCGCTAAGCCAGATGTGCCGGAGATTTAGCTGCGTGCGCATCTCATGGTGAGTGAAGAGATCACCGGCGCTGCTCGTGAAGGGAGCGGTTGAACAAACCCAAACCCGTCTATGAGGAGTTTTACTCCTACAGATAGTCAGAATACGCTTGTTTTAGTATTTGTGTTAGCGGTGCACTTATGTTACTTAACAAAATGGTTTGCCCTTAAAGAGGTCAAATATATTTTTGTTAAAATCATATTGTCAGTGTAACTTTAAAATGACCATTACAAATACTGACTAAACCTATAAAGATAAAAATATCTGATGGCGGTGGCCTGTCCTGCTTTTTCCACTTATTTTTATTTGTCTGCAAAAACAGTCACACAAAGTTACACGCGTTTGTTTCCACACACACACCCCGTACGTCCGCTTGTGTTCTTAGCACCGTAACGCTCCATTGATCAGTGATCATGGGAGCCGAGCAGCTGAGAGAGGATGTGATGGTTGTGGGATAGCACATATGTTGCCCGCACCCTGCCTGCCAGCTGCAACCCTTTGTCTCACGGCAAGCCAACAACTTTTTGCAGGTTCCTCTGTCAGGTAATAACCGCCAGCCTCTGCCTCTACCTACAGCCGGCTGTGCAGTAAGATGGATTACCCTTTGAGGTGATTATATCCTCGGTTGATCTCGATGCTTTAAGCACGCTAACTCTAATGATTTCTGTGTTTCAAAGGAACCCGTGAGATTGTTTCTGGTGGTCTCTGTTGCAGGGCTAGATTCGTTTCGGGTGGTAAACAGACAGGAGAACTCACACACTCACATCGTTTCATCAGCATAAGATTCGTTGATGTTTTTTGATGTTTTTGGAAGCAGGTGTTCCACGATTCACGCAAGCCTTCAAACGTAGCTGCGCTTTCCTGGTCTCGTGTCTGTGCTGTCTGAACTAATAATTTACAGTTTCACTCGTATTCTGTGCATGAATTATTGTCTCATATTGTCAACAAGTATTTGTTTTGAATTAACTATAAGTCTTTGTTGTTGTTTTTTGTCATCGTAATTAAGTTACACTCTCAACAAGACTTTCATTTTGCTGTTAGTTTTTTTTTTTTTGCAGTTGTGGGTTTTTCTTTGACGTACACAAATGTGGAGGCCCTGAGTTTTTGCCCCGCCCCTTTTTACATTTATTAAAGTCCATGAGAAACTACGTTAAATATTTCCCTGTTTTCCTATTGCCAGCAGTTGGATGTATTCATTGGTGGGTGTAATATTGTAGTCAATGGAAATGTTGTTATAATATTTTGGGATTTCAATTGTTTAAAGCAGTTTCTGTGCTGCAGTATTTTAAATCGCCTTTAATTATTTGTGTTTTACACATTGTAAATTTGATAAGCTATGGCATTATCAGAAAATATTAGGCCAGACATGAATAAGACGCTCTTTAGATCTTTCCCCGCTCCCGTTCCGTGGCGTGGAAATCACTCTAAATTTAACCACTTATAACTGCAATATAATTGACTTCAGTATGTTGCTGTCGCCTATACCAGTGTATTTAAGTAAAGCCCCTTGGTTTAATTGCCTCTAAATGTAATTTATCCATCTTGACATGAATCACTAGAGACAGCATGACAACTGCAATATGAACTGCATCTAAATATTACAACACATGCTTAATCTCTGTCTCCGACTACCATTGCCCTTCCAAACCGTAATTTAATTCATCAAACAGAGACATCAGACTTCCGACAGGCCACATTAGACCGATTTGTGCGAGATACCATTTTATGTCACCTAATGAGTCTCTGTTTCCAGAGGGTAGTGGATTAAAACACTTCTGAGAGACAATCCGGCCTGTTTCAATGAATGACTTCACATGCAGCCCACACAGAGCCTGAGGAAAGGTTTGACTAAAGCGTGTCCCTACAAACGGATAATCCATGTTTTGTTGGAGTTGTGAGAGGTTAGTTGTGTAAATTTAGGGGATGGTGTAAATTAAACCCTCGACACTCAAACCGTTTAATCTATTTTTCATAACTCACTGAAATGGAATGAATTGGAAATGAAACGCTATCATATGTTTATAAATACTCCGGCCTTACGATTTTACTTCCCCAATAAATCTGCAGCCCACTACGGTCAGGAGGCGATGAATAAAGCCCCCCGCTAAACAATTATATATATATACCCCCCTGCCCGGCGCGCGATTCATCCAGGCACGCGCGCGCGCACGCACCGAAACAGACGCGCACTTTCCCCAACATTATTCTCTCCATCGGCGCCCCTCATTTGAAATCTATTTCAATTTAAAGACGCTTGACATGCCAACAGCGGAAATGTGACTAATCTCAGTTATGCATCAAAGTAAAAAACGATCCCGTCCCTAATTTCCGGGTCTCCGTTCTTTCGGAGTTAAACGAGCGAGCGCACGGTGGCTCGGGTTCACCGTGGTCACCGGCGAAACCGGGAGTAATTACCAGATCAGCTCTGCTAAAAACGCAGGCAAGGGTGTTCGTTGACCTATCATCCACTAATCTGCATAGTGAAGTATGGCTTCATAACTGTAAATTGCTGACTTAATTAAAAGCTGAGACCTTTCTGTCATTTAATTACGGGGAGAAAAGGTTATTGCTTAAATGCAATTTTCCAAATGCGATTTCTTAACAGTTATTAACGGCGGCGCTATCATTTATTGTTCCAGATTTTTCAATTTGGAAATGGGGGATGCTGACAGAAGTAATGAGTCGAGGGGGGTGAAAACTCAGACGTTTGTTGCCCACAAGTGGAGCCGGTAGGTGTATTGGGGAGGGGGCTTGGAAATGCCACGAGGACGGTTTTGATTACGGCAGTTTTTACTGGAGCGATTAAACGGGATGTGGAGTTTGGAAGAGAAGTTCATTAACATTATTTAGAGGCCTCGGGGCGATGCAACGTGAACGTGAAGGTCTTGTAACGTGAGATAAATGCGTGTACGGGTGCGATCTGTGATCGTTTTCGTCGTTTAAAGGTTTGCAAATGAACAAAAGGCCAAACTTGTAACACGTGAGTAAGATGAACGGAGAGCTGACAACTAACTTAATTTGATATTAGAGGGGTTTTATTTTTTATGTGGTTTTAAAAGTTACATGAGTTATATGTTGATAAAAGCTACATTAAACTTTACGTGAACATAAACGTTTCCTGCGGTGGTTGTGTGGGAAACTCTGTGATTTATATATACAGAGAGAGTTTATTTAGTGAGTTGACTCATTTTGCACATAACAACCTTTTTCTTGGTGTCATTGGTCCAGTTGCTGTGTAAGTTCTTCTCTAAAGAGTCCGTTTAGGTGAAATGGCCCATCGCCTACAACTCATGCTTCATATTGGACCTCTGGCAGGTAAAACGTTCTTGACCGGACCTAATTTATACCGTCCAATAAACACGTCAGCTCAGTGTCCTTTTGACCTCTCCAGCAGTAACCCACACGTCTTACTACGTGTTTTATGGCACCGTTTATATCGAGTTCAGTCCATTTAATCAACATACGACTTCTAAAATGTGTGTCACAGGAAACTGATCAGCGTATTATTTGAAGATCTGTTTGGGGCCAGGTTAGGGCAGCTCCAGTACCAATAACATTTAGATATATAAAGTTTTATGAGCAATAAATTATGAATTATGAATCCAGGCATTGTAGTGCTGCTGTGGGTACAATAATTCCTCTCAAGGTTGTTATTATGGGACTTTAAAAGTGTGTTATTGTGTGTTGATGGGCTATCATCAGATTTACTAGTCACAGAAGTCAACCAACATACAAGCGTATCACAAAACTAGTATTTTTCACATTTGTTTTTGGGCTGTTTTGGTAACACAGTGTTTGTTTCATCCAGACACTTTATTTATAAGCTTTGAGTTTCTGAGAGAGGTTTTGTTTCAGACAGAAGATGTACTGCAATGCACACTGTAGTAAATTTAGTGAACGTAAACAATGGAAGCATACAAATCATTGGACATAATGCAATAGCTATTGTTTTGATAATATAATAAATTAACAATTTTTTAATCATTAAATGTCCACTGTCAGGTCAATGCATTGTGGTGCAGCTATGCTTCCTTTTTACCAGCATATGAGTTACAGTTATTGCTGTTAATTGATTTAGACTTAGATGCAACACTTGAACGAAAAGTAAAACTTTGTTTTGGGAGTAACTTGCACTGATATCGTGTGAGACAGAAACACTGACGTTGTGTCCAGTTGATTCCCAGTGTGAAATTGTCACGCAAAGCGCAAGTTTTCACCTAATTAAATCACTGATTTACAGCGTTCCTGGAACGGCCCCCCTTCACTCTCCATCTGAAACGTTCATGTTGAAAAGAACACATTTATCCAGGCTGCTAACATCGTGTCATTGCGGCTATTGTCTGATGTCAACCTCTTAATTATAGCTTCTGATAGCGATACAGTATTTCCTTCATCTCCGTTCATCGCTCAGCCTCCGCCGTCTGCCGCTAAAGGTGATTAGCCGCATTTTATGTCGCATCGTTCGTCTGTTTGACAGGCAGCGCAAGTGAACTGGATTAGATAGACCCGAACCAAATTAAAACAGCGCAGATTATACAATCTTTTAATTGTGTAATATTACCTCTGTGTCTTTCGTTTCTTATGAGGACAACCTGATGTAAATCGAGCGTTTAAATACTCCGTCTATTCACCGAAGTAGCGGGTCCGCTTTGAGAAATCTGCTGCCACGGGCTGAAACGGAGCATGTCAAACGAATGCGGTGTTTTATAGCTCTGGCTAAAACAAAAAGAGCCGAATCCATCCCTGCAGAACAAATGATAGTTTTGACTGGAACTGTGAGGATTTCAAGATCCTTATTAATTCTGCCTTTATTTTAAGACAAAAGACCAGCGTTTTGTTCATGCAGTGACATTTTACAGTGGCAGACAGGAGAAACCGTGACCTTGATGATAGCGTCACATACTGATGGTCTTTAGGTTTGTGTATCTGATCCCATTTACTCACTGTTAGCTCTGGCCATGTTTTCAGAAGAGTGACCTTTAGTAGAATTAGTAAATATTTACGTCTCAGATAAGCTGTTCTTGCACTAGTAGTAAAACATTTAATGTTAATGCAAACATTGGCTTGTTTTGGCACCGGTTCTGACGATGCATGCGGCAGGGGGTCTTTCCTGCATGGTAGTGGAGCTATATTTGTGAATCCTAATATTTTCATATGCTCAGGGTTCGAACCCAGTGCATGTCATGCTATAGACTAATGCATTGTGGCTTCAGGCTTCATAAAAATTGCAGAACCTCCTTCAGCATTTAATTATTCATTCGGTTGAAAACATGTTACATGGGAAACCAAGACTGGAGAATTTGTGCCATGATAAAACAACAGCTAAAGTGTTCACAGATCAGAGAGGGCTTGACTGTGTGAGACACTGAACAGATTGAATCTTAAGCTTTGATCGACTATCTGTTAAATATTGATGCTACTGTGACAGGCTGTAACTTCTGATATATGTTCAGCTATGAGAAATATGTCAAAATTGTGCCACTCTGCAAAGGTTGTGGGTTCGATCCCAGGGAAATAAAAAATATATAAATAAAAAAATAAATGATAAATAAAAAAAAGTATACATTGAAACCACTGTAAGTTGCTTTGGATAAAAGTGTCTGCCAAATGTATAAATGTAATTTATACATCTATACATGCCATAAAAATTGCCTATGGTTTATTAGCATGCCCATAGGCTGCAGTAGACAGTAAATTACCAGCTGTTGATGGATTTAAAGAAACACAGTCTTGTTTTAGTCATCATCTCCAATGTGTTTTGAATCTCCAGTAGATAAAGGACAGCGTGTCAAAGCGCCCGTTCTCCCCTTACTGTACGTCTCCGCTTCTGAGTTATTTCTTCCCTGCCACCTAATTAGGATTATCTTTAATTTGCAGGATTACAATTAATAGCTTACTGCAGGTAAGTGATTAAGAGTTACCTGGTAATGACCCCGGGAGGCTAACTACAGGAGGAGAAATGATGACAGCTTCTCAAGTCCAGAGCGTCAGGCCGCAATTTAAGATGGCTGATTTGGAGCGCTCCACATGAGCCGGCAACACAATGGAGGAGAACACTTTTCCGCTCTGTAATTAAAGTCCATTGAGCGAAATTACCTTCCGATAATTACCGGGTAGTTGTCAGCGTTTGTTATAGCTTGCGATGCTCTGTCTTGCTTGCCTAGAGGTTGGGCCGGTTGGGTCTGGTAGCCATCACCTCATGTTGGTGTTTCCGTGAGGGGAGGGGCTGCGCGTGTCAGAAACGTGCTGTTGTTGAGGGCGGCGTGTAACACCGCGGCGTTTTTAGCTAAATTAACAGCTCAGTTGTGGAACTCTGACTTTAGTTGAGCGTTGTTGCTTGGTTTACATTGGTATAAAAGTTCTTATAGCACAATGCTAAACCACATAGCGACGCTTTTCAGTCGAGTAAGGGTTTGCAACCGGGGGTCTATAGACTCCAAGGGGGTCCATTAAGGAGTCTGTGGACAGAAATGTACAATTTTTTTCAAAATACTAACTGTGTGCATAAAAGGTCTGTTTAGCATTTAGAATAGAATGAAGGGTTACTAACTGGGGCACTAGTTGAAATAATTGTGGTTTGCACAAACTTTACTTTTACTAATTGTTTTACCTACAGTTTACCCATTTGACATGACTGCCACTAATCTAAATGGCCAAAATGATGTTTTCATGAGACTCTGTGCATCTATACAGCAAGAATTTCTATCCCTTGAATAATGTAAAATCAAAGTGCTTTTCTGATGGGCTTGTGTTGTCCCAAAGAGAGCCGGCGTCTCGGGCAGAGAAAGGTTAAAAACTCAGTTTTAATTAAACACATCAAAAGTGCCACTAAATTTGGTCACATTCACACGAGAGACGCCCTCAAATTATGCCCACAAATGCCCCGTATGGTAAATTACACAGTGCAATACAAACCACTGTTATCCACTTAGTCTGCAATACGACAGATGTAAGTTTATTTGTTGTGCAACATTGTCTTCCCTGCTTTCATAGCAACTATAAAACCTTTAAAACGTTTCATATTGTGATTAAGGCTCTTGTTTTGTTTTTGTAACTTGCTGTTGTCACATATATTACAACTTATAAATTCATTGTATGATATTCAAGGAAGAAAACCATCTTTACTTTGGCACACAAGGAAAGATGCACGTGTTATTTGCGTAACACGGTTTTGTGTACGTTGATATTTAGTCTATAGAAGCTGTGGATACAATGTTAGACATTTAATAGTGCCTGTTATTTCTCACTTTAATTCATTTGTGAATAAAGGACTCGGTTGCACCGGTGCGCTGCGAGCTTAGGTACCGTCCTTGCGAACGCGCACGTGTGTGCGCGCGTGAACGAGCTCGTGCATGCAGGCGTGCGCGCACGTGGTAATCGCAGAGGTCTTCCGCAGTTCACGGCGCGGTTATCTTTTACACAGACCTTCTCAGTTTAAGATGAATATCTAATAATTCAGGCGAGGCTAATTTAATGGCCGCGGACGGGTCTTACGCGAACGGCTGCGTAAATTACGCGCCTCCAATAAAAATTACAGAGTCGGTCTGAGAAGCGAGATAATGTAATAAATTATATTTTAATTTGAATATTAATATTTGAACGTGGCAGCTTCCATATCGGGCGCTTTCTGGTATAATCAGGATATGGGGGATAATTTTGTTGATGGGGGCTTAAAGCGACCATCGGAGAGCGAGTGATGGAGAAAGAGAGGGAGACAGAGAGACGGAGGGTGTAATATCGGCAGAAATGCGCTGGTACAGTCAAGGTCAATTGAGTAAATGAGGAAAAAAGCGAGAGAAAGTCCTTACAAAGCACTTTGTAATCTGTTTACACACGTTGATAACCGAGGTGTTGCCATTACGCGTTCGCCGTGCGCTCACATTAAAAGCGCGTTCACAGATCTGAATGCATGAATAGGTAAAAACTGCTGTGTGGTGCGAAAGCAGGAGTCCAGACAGAGGGATGGAAATGGTCTTATGTGTCTGTTATAAAGTCCTCCATACTTTCAGTGGAACAACTTTAAACGGGAAGCAAAGCCAAAGTAACTGAGTGGGTAAACAAACTGGATTTTATAACAGACCCAAAACACCAGTTCAGTGAAAACTGGAAGGCATTGAATTTATTGATTTATAGATTTAATTTGCTTTATATTCATATATTTATTTGTTCAGGTCTGCAGCATCTAGAAGTATTTTCTACAAGGATCTTAAGATGTTTCACACTGTAACCAAACAGTGTAAACCCTGATTTGTGCGTCTAAAACAAGCCCAGACTGTATTTGTTCCAGGGTAACACATTTACACAATTCCAGTGTGAAAGCTGTGTTGGGTATTTCATATCTCCGCTGCACAGAAAACCTTGATGCCTGAGATACGGTTGCAGTTTAGACTGTGTTAGACATTCATAAGATTAATTAAAGCACAGAGGTTATTAACACAGAGATTTCATGTGGCACAGCTGATCGTTTATTAACCTTAATCTTAATTGATTTGCATGTCTCCGCCCCTCATTGTATGACGGACAGCAGCGAGGCAGAATGGATCTCACCTCTCACGGCCCTGCAGAATAAAATATTAATGCGTTCACACCACCAAATTACATTAATGCTTTTTTTAGATGCCATTTGCATATAACATCATAACCCTTTCACCTGAAATCCACTCTTAGTACAAACCCATTCAGGAAATAGATTCTGTGCATGTTTTATGTATCGCTGAAATTGCTTATGTAATATTTAAGAACGTCTGAGGCTGTGAGTGGAATGATGCTGTAAATGTTTGTCTAATATTTAGTGGCATGAAGTGCACGTTTCTTAAAATGAGAGTTGTGTCTTGTTGGTTGTGTTGTTGTTGAGGGTGTAAAGCTGTTACATCAAGCAATATTTGGTATTGGAGGACCAATACATTTATGTTTTGTAAGTAACAAATGGATGTTTAATAATATACTGTAACCATTTGTTTGGGTGTAATACATTTCCAGTTGTTTATTTCATTTTTGTGGCATTTTAAGGATTCTTCTGGTAAATATAAGTTTTTATACATTTTTTTAACAGAGGGGAGTGTTTGTTTTTAATCCTGTACTTGTTTAGTTTTGAGAAATGGTAACTGTAGGGACACTAAACTGCAAATCTTGCTGCTTAATGTTGTTTTTGTGTGTATTTGTAAGAAAGTTTCTTGGTAGTTTAATAGTCTAACATTGATTTGCTCACATATCAAATTTTGGAGACACAATTTTTAGTAAATTGTCTATTTTTTCTCACTTAACACTTACTTTTCCTAAGGAATCAAATAAAACAGAATTGGAAACTCCATTAACTTACTGGAGTTGAAACTTTTAAACCTGAGCAGTAACATTTTCCTGCATTTACACGATCTCCACACGTCGTCGGTCAGAAAGACCCACAGTGTTGCGTTTGTGTTTAATTTCCTCTCATCATCTGAGTAAAGGTCAGAACTGTGCAGATGCACAAGCTCTTCTCTGATTGGCCGTCCACTCGTTTAACTCCCACAAACTCTTCAGCATGCGAACGAGCCTCTTTTTGTCTTATGTTACGCATTTTCATCCCACCATTAGCCGACCGGGCGTCTTTTCCTGTGATAGCTACACAATGAGAGCGATATATTTTAATTTAAACACTATAAACCCGTTGAGTGCTTAATTAAGTTTTACCATCTTTAGGCGGAAGAAAGGCAATTTAGAGACACTAGCGAGGGTTTGATTTGATATCAAATGGTTTTACATCACCCGTCCATTTGCCAGCCCTTTCAGAAGCTGATTAACAGACTGAATTACCGGGTTGGTAAAATTCATACCCATTTCCCACGGGAAATCTTTCCTCTCATGCCGTGAGCACGATTAGCTTGGCTATTGTTTTTCTTTAACAATATTATTTAATGAGCTTTAAGCCGACAAAACGAGAAGCGCCAGTTTTAATTAGTATACTGATGTCACAACGCCGGAACAATTGCTCATGGAAAAATTTGTTTGCGTTCTGTATTTAATAATAAGTCAATAAAATAAAAGGCCAAACCGGAATTTGCGCTGCAGTTTCACCGCGGTTAAAAATAAACCAAAAAATAGTTTGTTTTGTTCTAAGCTGAATTAATTACACAGGACATTAAGTGCTTAGATATTAATGCCATTTAAGGATGATTTCTGAGGGCGCTGTTGTGTGTGTGTGTGTGTGTGTGCAGATCACATGGTTTCCAAATGGAAATGGAAATGATCTTTAATTAAGAGAGAAAGCCAAACATTTTCATTAAGTCCGCATGACAATGAGCCCTGAGATCTGACTAGTCTCAAGAGACTCTCTCTCTCTCTCTCTCTCTCTCTCTGTGTGTGTTCCAAGACAGGCTTGTCGCACATGAGGCCATTGCCTGAAGGCTTCGATACCCCCCCACCCCCTCTGTTGTGCTTCCCATCGGCAGGGATGGAGAAAGCAGCCAGGGGACATGAGTCTGGGGGAGGGGGTCCCTGTGTGCTCGGCCCCTCCCTCAAACTCTTATCTACATGATGTTAACAGATGTAATCCTATTACAGTCTCTCTCTCTTTCTTTCTCACTGATCCACGCTGATGTTCTCTCAGCAAGGCCTAGCAGGGGTAGCAGATGCCCAGCTATACTCACATGTGAACGATTCAACACTATCAGAGCAGGTCACTGTTATAGGCCTGTGGATCAATCTTATAACATCAGAAAATGTGCTTTCAGAAGATCTGTGTCTATAGGCTTTTGAAAAAATGAGTTTCTATAAACTCATTTTTAAGTCACTGTTTGTGTTTTGTCACTGTTTGTAAACTCACAGTTACTATAAATAGGTCAAAATAGTAGATGTCTGTGGAAAGTTTGGATTTGTGTGTGTGTGTGTGTGGTTTTACTTGTCCACATATTACGGACAAACTGGCACCCAAAAGTGAGTCAAACCTTATTTTGAGGGGGTCCTCATTTGTATAAATGCTAAAGAATTATATTGTAAGTAAAGGTTTTGCTTTATTAATTACTAAAATTAAATTAAGTAAATGTGTTTGTTATATATATGTGTGTGTGTGTGTATGTGTGTGTGTGTGTGTGTGTGTGTGTGCTTGTATGTGTGCGCTTGTTATATTTAAGAGAAAAGGATTCATCTGAGATTTATACTTCATAAACTCCTATTAGGGAAAGAGGAGGTGGGCATGGAGCAGTTGACTCCCCTCAGCTTGCCCTCACCTCCTCTCTGCTCACTTCAGACCTCCAATAATAAATAATACAGTAAAATAATGCCACAGTTCTGGTCTGTGTAAACACAAGACTAGTGTCACATCTGTGTCTGCAGTTTGCTTGACTGAATCCTTCCTGTGTTTGCTGATGGGCTGAAATCCAGTTCTACTCATGTGCCTGCAAACACAAAACGTTCCTTTAATGTTAGCGTACGGTTAGCATTCAATTATTTTTATGGGAATCATATTACAACATTAATTCTTTGTAGGTTGTATTTTTAATAGAACGTTCTTTAGTACTGTTAAAAAAACGTTTCTGACTAACCAATTGAGAATTTTAGGTTATGCATTATGGGAACTAAAAAGTTGTCAGCTCTGGTTAACTGGTTATGTTATGGTCAAAGTAGTCAAAGCTAGTGAGAAGAGAGAATTTTAAATTGGTAGTTAGTAATGGGATTGAAACGTCTGAGACCATATTGAAAATAAGTGAGAAACATGCATGCTAGAAGTATATTTTTGTACATATTGTGTATATTTTTATTATAACCAGTAGTGTTTTTGGAGCCCACTCTACATACATACCCTAAAATACATAACAGTTATTCAGATGTGGAAAGTAAAATTAGAGATTGTGTTTTTTCGCTTTAGCACAAAACTACACAAAACCGGATTACAGCAGCCTTCAGAAAACACCTTTTAATTTTAGCTTCAATCCCAAATTAATAACACACAGGAAACATTAGAGGACAGAGTTTACCTGAGCTCCTGTCTGGAGATTAACCAGAACGTGTCAGCCAACAGGAGTGAGAAATCATTTTAATTTTGCAAAAATATTATAGTTATAGTTATTATAGTTACGTAGTATAGCGCCACCGGCTTGTCAGGCAAGGAACTACAGGGTGGAAACAGACATTAAACCACATTTATCGTTTCCTTTACAATGAGTGATGACTGTAAATAGAGAAAGCTTCGTAATCTAGCAGGGCCACTTAAGACACACCAACACACAGCCATGCAAACTGCTTCAGATGTGCGTGTCAGTCTAACAGCGACCCCGAAGTCTCACGTTCTCTCTCATGGCGCTCACAGAGGACAGAAATGGAGATGAATGAAGCCCCAGCCACCAAAGTAATCAAAAATGCATTTTCCATATCTCAGTAATTGAATTGTGTACAAGCCGCCAGTTAATGAGGTCATCTCCCCTTCAGCTCTGACAGGGAAGCACAAATAATTATCTCCCCATTTTTCCTTATGTAGCAATTAATTTGAACCATTGGCAAGCGACCACCGGCCTCTCCTCCGCTCACCCCCTCCCCCTGTGTGCCACTTCCTGTCTCTCGTCCCTGCTCTCTCTCTCTCTCTCTCTCTCTCGTTTTATCCTGCTTGAGTGGCTCTAGTTTAGGCTGAGAGGCATTGACAGTCGATTGACGTGAAATGAGCCAGTGGGGCGGCTCGGGGCCAGTGTGGGCGGGGCATACAGTCAAAGCCCTACAGCTGTTGTGAGGCCGCGAGGCGTCCAGGTGACTGTCACCTGAGATTTCACACGCTGGCACTGGCCGGGCGCTGGAGGCGTGAGAGAGAAGCCAAAGAGCTTCGGCTTCCAGGTGGAGAATGAAGGGGACGGGCTGCCATTGTTCTGAAAACAACACAGCAAGAGTTCCTGTGTCTGTAGATCATTCTGAAGAGAAAATGAGGTTCCTTAAAATGTGTATTGTTATGTCACTCAGAATCTGTATGACACCATTCTTCTGTGAAACATGAAATGAGAAATTTTAACTGTATGGGTTTTTTGACACGCGGTTATAACAGATGTGAGTGTATATAATGGACTCAATAGTGTTCAATGTTTAGAAAAGGAACAAAAAATAAATAAAAAATAGTGCACATCATAAGTACTAGTCCTTAAAGGCTTTAGGTCAAACTTAAAAGCCTGAATGGCTGTACATTTACTGTACATTTACTGTACATTTTTGTCAGTGTATAGGAAAAAAGTACAGTAAACATACAGTACAGTAAAAATATTTAATATTTTGTCGGTGTTCCACAAAAGTAAATCATAGCAGTGTTGTCATTTTAGGTGAACCATTCTTTAAAATAGACTCACCCTGTTTTAGTAACTCTGTTAACACAGTAAAATAATCCTATATTATCTGTATTTATATTTTTTTTATGTTTAACTTGGGTAATAATTAATCCTGGGTTTTCAGGTTTTAGTATTTCACACTGTACATTTGTAAACCAAGTTATCATTCAAATTTTCATATTTTAAATAAAATGTATTGGATGAATACGGCTTGTAACAGACACACAAATGGACTTAATAACTGCTCATYCATCTGTGAAAATATCGCTGTGTAKGWMYAGTGATTCTTTTAAAATTTCCAAAACTAAAATTTGTACAGCTAAACATTTCTGCTCATGAATATTTAATGAAGCTGAATCCCAATTGCTGATTGGCTGATGTCTCTGATGTCTTGTTAGCAGGGTTTAAAGCAATGCTAATCCTCTACAAGTGTGAACGTTGTTTATCCCAGGGTTAAGTGCCTTCAAACCCTGGTTTTAAATGATTTAAACCCAGCTATAGTGTGAACGTGACTGTTTGTTGTATAAGCAGATGTAGATTTACATTTGTCCAGGAAATGATGTTTATCGTGCCCTCATTATATATTTCCTTACATGCATTTTACATTTGCCCCTCAGATCCCTGTATGTTCTAAGCTGCAGTAATTGTCATCACTCAAGCCTCAAGTATCACTGTGGAGAACCAATTAGCCGATCATCTGCAGTCAAATCAAAAGGGCTGTCAGCTCTTTGTCTCTCATCTTCTGGAAGATGTCCGTGCAAATGACTGACAGCTACTTTATCTAATCCCCCACAAACAGTGACTTAATAAGCATCCGGGCCAGAGGCGACACCGAGGATACGTGGGTAATTGGGGTAATAGAGGAGGTTGGCAGATTTCGTTGACCCCTGCCCTTCATTAAACCGTTTTCCTATCCAGCTAATATCACGTCTCGAGCGAGTCTCTCCACCCCAACCAAACAGACAGCTCCCTATTAAACCTGAGATCTCACCTCGCCAAATCTCCTCGTGCCCCACTGTGTTTTCTGTACGTCCTTGAAAATTAGGCCTAATAAGTCCTTTGCTCCTATTTGGAACAGCCCCTGTTATGGGAATGGTTCCCCTCAGCGGTGTTGATTTACACAGAGCGGCGGTGTGCTGACAGACTCGAGCGTTTACCGGCCCGGGCCCAGCAGAACTGACACCGCTACGTCTCCAATGAGTGCCAACAAACAGCCAATCAGAATTATGAATTATTCAGCACCGGAAAGATGCGTTTGTTATCCGTGTGCGTAATGATAAAGAAATGTGCATTCGTCCTGAATTATTGCAAATTACCGACTATATGAGATTAACTTTCTGCCTCAGTAGTTTCTAAAACCAATTCACCTGTTTGAAAAAAATAATACAGGCTGTGGAGGTTTTATCTTCATAGCAAACGAGAATAAAAAAAGGGTTTTTGATGTGCAGTGATGCTGACCACATAAACCGTGACATTTTCATACCTGTAAACGCTTAATCTGTTTATCTCACAAAGCAAACAAAGGTTTTTTCTCATGCTTCTGAATGTAAGAGGAAGAAAAATGTTATTGCTTGGACGTTACGTTTAGGACATTTCAGTTCTTAATTGTTTTTTCATGCCCCCTGTTTAAATATGTGTCGTAGTTTCTTAAAACATGTGTTTCCTGTTTTTAATAAATGTTTTTTCCAGGTCACAACCTTTGTGTCACCGTTTGCCTAGACGGTGTGACAAATGAACCAAAATGCATTTTCTCTCTTGCTGTGGACAACAACACGCATTAAATACACAAATGATCAGTGAAAATGTTGACAACTTGTTAGCTCTGAAGTCCAGCGCATCCATTAACTTGCTCAGTGACGAGACGCAAGCCTGGATTCTGTGGTAATGAGGGGCACAAGAGATGCAGACCCCGGAACAGGGCTTGTTTTTTGAGGTCACAGCTTCCATAAGCCAAAACGTGTGATGTTTTCTCACATCTGCCAATTTGTTCTCCAGGCGCCCACTTTGCGTTTGTGAAATGGACTATGGGAATCAGAGAGGAAAAGATTTGAGCGAAAGGACTTTATTTTGCTTTCCATTTTAGGTCTTGGGTATGAAGATCCAGATGTGATCTCATCTACGTATCATTATATGTTGCCGCGCGTTGCGCTTATTTTCATCGCTTGCTATTAGTGCCACAATGTGGGTCGCGATAATAGGAGACAGCGTGAGTGTTTGGCGTCTCCATAACGCGCGCGCGCGCGTCTCCATTACGCGCGCGTATGAATGAACGAATGAATGAGCGGAAATTGCCGTGATTTGAACGACGCCAGGCTTTATGCGAAGCGACACGGGGAGGTGATAACCGACTAAATGCTGCTTTTGTTTGCAGTCATTTTAAATGAAACTAACGACGTGGCCGCGTCATCCCGACGCGCGCGCGCGGGGACGGGGCGGATAACGCGTTGCAATTGTTTGGTTTTGCGTTGAGCGCTTTTGTCCAAGTCTGTGTGTTTTTTCCTCGCCAGCTTCTTGTTTTTAGCGGTAGGGTTTAGGAATAAAGGCCCGTCACTTGGCGAATGGCGCTCGTCAAAAAGTCGTAATAAAACTCAGAAATTAACTATTGAAAATAGACTGAAAGTGTGACTTCAGATACTTGAGTTTTAACCTTCCTCCATTTAGATGGAAGAAACCTCAGTCCCTTGACAGCACTAATTCAGACTGCGAGGAGATGTACAGGGACATCACATGAGGAGCCATTAGATCCATCTGTGGGTTGAAAATTAGGCCTGGGAAATTATATCTGACGTGAGAATAATTACCTTTCAGTGGAAGTGAATATAGATCACAGGTTTCCTGTCGGGGACTCGCGGTTCGTCTTACAGTCACCGATTTTTTTGAGGTTTCAACAATGGATGGCATCAGGTGTCAGTGGTAATGAATGAGTGTGTTGGGTGATTGGCAGAGGCTGAGGATAAACTACCTTTCAGATTAAGGATTTCCTGAATTGGAAATTGCTTTTCTTGCTGAAATTGTGTGGCTGTACGTTTTAAGCTTAATGTACGTGTGTGTGTGTGTGTGTGTGTGTGTGTGTGGGTGGGTGGGTGGGTTAGTTTAGTTTAGTTCTGTTCAATTTCATAAACTGCTAAGAATCAGTATGTACCCAAAACCAAATGTTTCTTTATAGTGGCTCAGCTATAATATGCAAAAACGCAGAAATATTGGGTGGAAGTAATTAATAATGATATTTTACTATTTTAAGCAATACTTATTAGTTTTAAATAAAGCATTTTTGCCATATGTTTAGTTTGATCTTGATCTTAGCTCATTGAAATGCATCTTGAGACTTCAGTTTCCTGTGAAGGATTTTAAAAGGGTTTTTTTGAAGTGTAAGTTTAAAGCCTTTTTATAACTCTGTGTAATGTGACTCTGAGTCTGTGTAATGAGTTCATTACTTTAAAAGCTTCCAAGACAACATGCTAAGTTTTGTAAAAGAGCAACTGTGCTTCAATATCAAAGATGACACTTCTAGTGTTGAGTCTGACTCCTCTTCGCTCTGCTCTGAAATCTCCCGGGGGGAGCCTTGCTTAAATTCTGCGGCTGGGACGCGCACACATCGCTCTCCTCCACAGCTGGGACAGGTGTAAGTGTTGCCCAAGCAGAGATTTAAGTTTCGTGCGCATCCCATCTTGCGTCTTTCTGCACAGAGATGGAAAAATGGCTCGAGGCGAAGAGGGTCTGTAGGCCTTTCCCCTGAGATGGAGAAGCCCATCTGTCTTTGAGTGCCACTGAAGCTACGCTAGCGTTGGGCACGGCGACTCCTCAGAGAACCCACCCCCTCCACCGCAGACAGCAGATGGCGTTCAGCCTCTTCGTTCCTTTGCCATGTTTGTTTAATACATTTAATTAATATTCTACCTCAATAGAGACCCACCGCAGACCCTCCCGCCAACCTCCTTGATGTGTCATCCGTCGTGTTTCTCTCGTTCATGCTAGCGCTCCTTCTGATGGACAGACTAGCATTGGGCAATTATACACACAAGAGGCCAAAAGTCCCCTGGAGTAACTTCAAATGAAAAGCTCTGTGTGTTTGCTTTTAGGGCCGGATGTATTAATCACATGCCCCCCTGGGACGAACACGAGACCCCCGGACCCTCTTTTATCAATACTGGGGTAAATCTGTAGCTTCTGAGCATGTTACGGTGCACAGAAATTTCAATTACAAGCCGTTTGTCCAATGAGACCGGATAGGTTTTGAAGGGCCCTTGTGTGTCAGTAGCCCAATAACTAATATGGCTGTGTTTAAAAGTAAATTACAGAGGAAATGTCATTTTTATATCCTAACAAGTGCAGGATAGGGCAGATGTAAAGTTGACACTATAAGGAATTAATGAAAGGTCAAAAACTGAGACATACTGAGAAAAGGTTTTGCTCTTCAGTGTCTCAGGATGGTAAATAACACAGTCTTGTTCATGCCTGGACCGTCAGACCCCAGCTGGTCTCTCCACAGGGCTGCTGACCCACAACTGTTACAGCCCATGACCACCCAAGATATTGTTACAAATTCTACAGGAGTAATTACACCATTCAGAGACACTGAACAGTGATTTAACTATTGAACGGTTTTCATAGTCATTAGCAGCCACTAAATATCTGGTAGTTTTTATCAACTTATTGAAACTATATATATGATTTTTTTAAATATATTTGTCAGTCTGTCATCTTTTACTTAGTCAGTACTAGTTTATTTTAATTATTTTTCACATCATTGGTTACTTCTGAGTATCTAAAGTGTGTTGGTGTGTGTGTGTTTGTGTACCTACCCACCCACAATTTTGTCCACAACTTAAAGGTTAAGTCCAAACTAATATATACATTTATTTACTAAAAACCCTTTTTATAGGATTAAGAAATGCAAGTTTTTGTATTTTGCTCTTGTATGACCCTGTTTGAGTTTTGAGTTGGTGTAAAGTAATTATAAGTAGCTTTATATAAACATAATGGTTTTGTTTACAATTGTATGATCAGGATGCAATAAAGCCCTACTAGTGTAGGTTAATGCATGTGTCGCATTTGATGCATGTCTTGCATTTAATGCAAGTCTTTCTTTTGATAACAGTTTGATACGGGAAAGGTCGCAACTGGACAGTGGCCATAAATCTGATAACAGTGTTAATCGCATTAAATACAATCAACACAAGAAACTGTGACTAAACAAACCGCATCTGTTTGCTTACAATCACCTAAACTGCCTTTGTTTAATAATGAAGACGTTAGCTCCAAACAGACTGACTGTAATCTGTTTACAAGCACTGAACTGGGAGACCTTCCAACGCCTTAGGCAGGGCTAACACAACGCCGGTGTCACCCCCAGATGTACACGGCATATTTCTCCCTGTGAGTCTCATCAAACAAGAGCATTTACATACGCGGAGCAAGACATGAACAAATCAAAATTGTCATTAGCATATGCACCACAAGCTCATTTGACTTGCTAACGTGCTGGGCAAGGATTTTGCCACAGTGGATACGTTTCTGTCTTTTCACAAAGACAAAGGTTAGCTGTAATCCAATTTGGAGTATGCTTGGGGCCTGCTTTATTTAAACAAAGATGTTATTTGGCGACACTCCTGCTAGCTTGTCAGGGATTAAGTTTATATTTGCATAAGGAAATATTTTAATTGATTTAGATGAACAGCACAGCAGTGCCTAAATATTTGTGGGGTTTTTTTTCGTTTTTGTGTTTATCCTCCAGAACGTTTTATAGGTTAATAAGATGTACAGTATATTTATTAATAAAAAAAGTTAATGTGCGTTATGCGCGCATGTGTGTTCAAATGCGCGTGCGTCAAATATAGCCACCGCGTGCCTGTGTCTTATTTTAGGGCACGATCTACTTATTTGCAGGACAACCATTGCAATTGTGTTCCAGGCCAAACGCGGTCATGTTTAATTTAAGACTTTTTGCACCTGAATAATTCACATATTTACTGAACTGCACACTAAGTGATACACAACTCTATACACATCATGCATATTTGATCTATGTTCATTCAATCCGTGTCCTTGTATAATGACTGTGGAGTGCAGCACCATGTTTAGGGCCTTTAATACACAGAAACCTATGTATTAGTTACAGCACCCCAGTCTCTCATGAAGACTAATACTGCCCCCATGTGGTTAAATAGGGTACATGTCTGTCTGATATAGTTGCATGTGTTTTTGTATGTTTACAATTGCACCGTATGTATAAATACCTCACAGGATTCAGTAAAACAAACACAGAGCAGGGCAACAAACAAGATATTTTTATTAATATTATACACACTTACACAATGGTATAATGTATCTCAGTTGCCAGGGAACGTTTTTACAATGTTGGCTGATGTTCTGTAACATTTTTCTTAGTTTTCTCAAACTTTATTGAAGTAACGTTAACAAACATTTTATTCTTAAACTGGTATTGAATTGTTTTTAAACATTACAGATTTTTGTGTTTATAACATGTTTGAATAATGTTATATAATCAATAATGTCTTAAAACCAAACACCATTAATAGAATGTCTAAAAGAATAAATAATTTAAGCTACAACCTTTTACTTTTTTCATTTTTTGGTGAATTGCTCCTTTAATTGAATTACACATAAGCAGCATTTAATTTATCAGTAACTCAGAAATCTCTCCTCCCTTCACCGCCACTAAATCAGGCTATTAACGCTTCGGTTTGTTGTGACACACGTTTCTGTATCTTTCACCTCAACGCTTCCTGAGACGGTCAATAAATCGGATAAATGGCTGGACGTGTGACCTTTGACCTCTCGGGTTTTATCCTTGGCCACTCGGCTCTGAACATGTGTTAGGTGGAGCCCGTGTGTTTGTTTTAACAGGCTTGATGAATGACGTCTAACTTCTCGTTGATTCTCTCTAGGCTGAATAAACATGCTAAGCTTAGCTTGTCTGTTTGATCAACCACTTCAACGTGTCAAAATAAACCCTCTGTATTATGTTTGTAGGGTCATACTGATTTTAAATGACCTTTTAACAACATTGCATTGGTATAAAACTCAATGTTTGGTAAATCAGAGCTGATTTGCTCATTCACACCATATGATGTTTAAACCCAGGTGTTTCTACAAGATGGTGACGTATTTAAACCGTGCCAAGGTCTGGCAGGTACATCATCCATCTGCGCCACGGGACACTGAACAGAACAGCCCATAATAACCTGCCACAATAAGATAAATGCTGCTTTCTAAGCTGCCATACTGTGAATAGACAGTAGAGGGCAGTAGATGTTTCCCCTTTCACTCCATACGCTTAAATATTATGACAGGAAGACCTTATACAAAATATGACTGAACACTGAAAACATTATATATGATGTGGTCAAAGGTTATATTTTCCCAGTGTTTGTTTAAATAACTTATAGTTCTGCAGAATGGTTTCCTGATTTCCTGTTAGTTTTCGTTCCAAGCTAAATATGTTTTTACCATGTTTTGCCAAACTAAATACATGTTTTCACAAACAGACAGCAAGATCCTTATTTTACTGCAATGCAGCAAGTTTTTGAACCATGTCATTTGAACCAGGTCAAACCATGTAATCCTTTATTCAGACATTGTGACTGAAGACACTAGATTGTTCCCTTATTAATAATAATATAATATTTCTTATTTACGTTTTTATCTTTATAACTTTCAGCTTTTTCTAGTGTATCGCTTTGCTATCTAGAAAAACAACTGTTTGCATTAGTGAGTCTCAATTTATCGATAGCAGACTTGCTTATAAAACTTTGAATGCATTTGTATCACAAGCCAAAATGTACAGAAAACAAATGAAACTGTGGTTGATAGATTGCAGTAAAGCACAGGGTGGGCAGAAACGACTTTGTAACACAAACAAACGTTTTGTCGATAACAGCTGTGCAGTCAGATTTATCCTGTGCTCTGGTGAACCGCCTTCTCACTGTTTTGTTTTTAGCACAAATCATTATATTTGTGTAAGATGCTATCGTATGGAAATGCCTCTTCCGAAACGCAGCGTTTCAACATCTCGATAAGCGACTGTTTACCCTGTTAAACCAAGTATTGTTCTTTTTCCCAAATGAATCATGACAAATGAGGGGAGATTGTAATGAACTTTAGCTGCTACTGGGAGTGTTAGAGGAACTAAATATTCTTTATTTACTTTGGGCACGGGGCTCCCAGAGGTATTTCGCACGCAGACCGCTAACTCATGACTGCTGCTTAAAAAGTTATTTTTGACTTATTACATTTTCCTTCTGGTGTTTTTGCTGTTTATAGGATGAAGGTGATTCTTTATGTATATTCTTATGCAATATGGGACATTAATTATCAACAGAGTACGACTAAAATGAACAATTCACCCAAAAATAAAAATTATTCCATCATTTATTCACCCTCATTTTTTTTGCCATGAAAGAAAATATTTGAGGTAACACTAGCACCCATTGACTTCCATTGTTCAGACACGGAACCACAGAGACATTTCTCAAAATATCGTCTTTTGTGTTACACAGCAGTAAACAAAAAGTCATACGGGTTTGAAAAGAAATGAGGGTGTGAAAATGATGTAAAAAGTTATTTTGTAGTAAACTATACCTTCCTCAGTCCTGCGTTTTATCCGTTTGTGTAGAATTGTTATTTTTTTAAAGGCCACCCGAAGGAAAACCTTCAACATCAAGCAAACAGTTTTCAGTCTCATCTGAAGTTTCTCTGAAGTGTATCAGTGATAAAACCTCTCATTCAGAGATTTCTCTTCAGTGACACGTGTCTTAAAAACACGCTGGTCTGGCGTTGAGAAAGACCAGCCACGCGTGCCGAAACTTCTTCTGTTTCCCTGCTTTTAAAAGCGGTTTAAATCAAAGTTGGTGTCTTTAGTGCCCACGTTTACATCCAGGAGTGAGTTATAGTGTTGTGTAGATGGAGCAGTGAGGGTGAGACACATAAGCTTTCTGCACTTTTTGCCCACTGTGTTAAGGAGTTAAAAGACTGTCAGTGAAGAGGAGGGTCTGGCTGGACTCACCTTCGGCCCTCAGGGCTGCATTTGTGTGGATCAACCCTGGTGTGAGATTGTTCATCGCTCACCCTGTTTGCTTTCTTATGCCAGTCAGGTTTAGTGGCAGTTAAACTGGGATGGAAAACGTAAAAACTTGCATTTAAAAGCAAGTTCAAATCTTCTTTGTAAATAGACATTTTTCAGTTGTGACATTTAAACACCCTGTGAAAGATTTTGTCAGGTGTTTTGAAACATACGCTGTTGCGTATTGTCAGTGTGGTAATAAATTAACCTAAATGAAGTCTAAATGAACCGTTTTAATTCAGGGCAAAAGCATTATTATACATGAATCACCACAGCTAAGTATGAGAGCAATTTTTAAAGGGAAAGTGCTTCAAAAATAATTATTAATGTCTCATTCTGTTCCAAACTCACACAGTGACTTTACTGTGGAATGAAAATTAAATCCCGTTTGGTTTTAATTAGAAGTTTAGTTTTAAATCGGTAATAAATTCCTCATGATTCACTCAGAGAGTTTATGGTCTCTTAGGTTGGAGGGCCAGATTCTGAGCTTAGCGTCACAAGATCTTCAAAAATCTCAGCTATGTCACACTGAGAACACCCTCAAAAGCATTTTTACTGTCATTTCAGATGTTAGATTTCAAGTTACGGGGTTTTAGTTAGTAGTAAATGAAGAAATTATCATGTTTAATTGGTCAGTATTTATGGTATGTTATCAACTGTAAACAGTACACACACACACACACACACACACACACAGCATATCTCAGCCTCATTACTGTGTATGGTTTGAGGAAATGCAGAGGTATGACTGATGACATTGCCAGGATAGTGGAGAGCTGTTGCACAAGAGTGTGTGTGTGTGTGTGTGTGTGTGACTGATGGAATGCAGCCCCATAGTAACAGTGTGAAGAGCCGTACCAGGACCTCAACATCCACAATATCACCCACCACCATTACAACATCACCCCAGAGAACACAGTCAGCTGGGGGCTTTCCCAAACACACACACTCTCTCACACACTCACTCTCACTCATTTACTCACACACACACTCTCTCACACACTCACTCTCACTCATTTACTCACACTCACACACACACACTCTCACACACACACACACACTCACTCTCACTCACTCATTTACTTACACATTCACTCACACACTCTCACTCACATACACATACACGCTCACACACTCTCACTCACTTCCTCACACACACACTCACTCTCACTCACTTCCTCACACACACACTCACTCTCACTCACTTACTCACACACACATACTCTCACACACTCACTCTCACTCACTTACTCACACACACATACTCTCACACACTCACTCTCACTCACTTACTCACACACACATACTCACACACTCACTCACTCACACACACATACTCTCACACACTCTCTCACTCACTTACACACACACTCACTCACTTACGCATTCACTCACACACACACTCATTCACTCACACACATACACACATTCACGTGTGCCTGTCTCACCTCTCAGTGTGTCCTCTGTCCCTACCCACAATCCATCACTCTCTCTCTCTTATCTTATCCTGTGGATGAACAAGCTCACTGATCGACCTCCTCCAGGGTCATAAAGGCATCGTGTGTTCGGCCAGCTGGTCAAAGGAGCAACTCCAGCTGTTTATCAGCAAACAATCTCCCTACAGAATAAACAGACACTACTAAGTGAGCGACTTATGGATTATTACACACAGCAATAAGACAGGAACATGCTGAATCAAAGATCTGCTTATTTTTATAGTTGTGCCAAGTGGAAAAGTTTCAATTGCAAAAAAATAAGGATAAGTTTGTAATGTCATGTTGTCCTGTAGTTCTGTTGTTTTATACACAGTGTCTCTTAAATATTTTCCAAACAAATCAAAGTAATGAAAACACACGTCTACAGTATTTCTGATGCCTGTTAAACATCAGATTACTACTAATTCAGCAACAGGACAAACTAATGTTAAACAGGTGTTACATTATGCATGTATCATATATATAATGTATTATATATAGTGTGTGTGTGTTATATATGTATATATGTATATGTATATAGGCTGAATACAGCAAACAGGTTTGTTTTTTTATTTTGATTTCCTGTCTATGGACAGGAAGTGGATATATAAAATCAGTTTTTCATGTCGAGTATTCCTGTAGCTTGTTTGGTAGAGCATTGTGTTAGCAACACAACGGTTGTGGGTTCGATTCCCAGGGAACATATTTAGTTATAAATTGTATACGTTGGATAAAATTTACTGTAAATTGCTTTGGACAGAAGCGGCTGTTTTATGCATAAATTTAAATCTGTCATTCAAGAAACGTTTTGCAAGAATGGAGACATTCTTTAACTGAAACTTCACGAGGAGTCTGTGGTCAAATGTTTATCAGACTTTGGAGAGATCACAGACAAACACAGTTCAGTGAAATCGAGTCTCTTTCATCTTGTGTATCAGAGCCAAAAACAGGCCTCTGATTAGCCAGCTTTATTTTTTACATGATCAGAAGAACATACAGAAGACAGGCAACGTTTAAAGACTATGTCTATCATTTGTTAGTCCCCCGTCGCGTCCGAGACCGCCAGTCGTCGGTCATTCCAAGCGACTGAAGTGCTAAAGTTTCAGCTTTGAAGACGACGGTTTTCCCACCGGGACAAGAGCGATGGTTCGTTCAGCGTGAGTGGCGAGTTTAAACGCGCCGGGGTCTGTGGACGTGGACTGTGGTGGAGTTACAGAAAACAGCCACCTGGCCTTCAAAGGGCACTCAGAGCAAATCTAGGACAGAGATTAAACGCTGTCTCTCTGAGATACAGCGGGACTTTCAGCATGAGTAATAGTGTGGAGAATCTCTCTGATTTATGCAGCACCGGGGGCCGAGCAAATTGTTCGGAAAAGGCTAGACAGCCATGACTCCAGATCAGCAGATAGCTGTATATTTCAATGAGTGTTTTAATGAAGACCCAGCTAACAGGAAACGTTCGCAGAACGGTGACTGACGTTGTTTTAAAGTTATCAAACGCGTTCTTGCAGTGTTAGTAGAACTTTCTTTAACACTAAGGAGATAGTGGAACGTTTTCAACATAACCAAGCAATAACATTAAAACAACATCTAGAAGATATTACAAAAACTTACAAAATAACATTTTAATGTGTTTGGTAATTGATGGGAATGTTACTGAAATGTTACTGAAACGTTCTTGTAACCTAATGTTGTTCACTGGAGATGGTGAACGTTTGAGGAGAGGAATTTGGTGACTGAACCTAGTATCTTGGTTTTATGTGATTTGAGTTTCACACAGAAACGCGTCACGCCTTGAGTTTTTTAAATCATTTCTGCAGCAGTTTGAGTGAATGTAATAATAAATTAGAGAAAAAATTAATATTAGTTTTCCATTGTGAATTTCCAGTCTGATAAAGTCAGTGCAGATGTTATGTAGATGTGATCATATCCGAGCTATAAATTATGATTATGAAAATAAATTGCTTAAGAAACTAGTCAGATTTTGAATATTATGAAATTATGTGAGCAGTCGAATCAAAGACACAAGATTATTTTCTGCTTGTCTGTCCACAGTCGCAACAGAACTTTGTGATTAAAGTTAAATTCAGAATCTGAGCTTTTCATCAAGTAAATACTGAAAGTTTTATTAAAAAAAACAAAACAAAGAATGACTGCCATTAACAGATATATGACAAACAGCTCAGTGTAAAAATCAAAAACAACTTTTCCATCTAAATGCCTTTTACATTCTTTCCTTTGTGTTTGTTTGGTCACGTTTCCCATGAAACAAATTTTGCCTGTTTGTATTTTCTATGTTGGCTGAGGATTTAATGTAATATTTACAACTTGACCACAACCCAGTGTGACCCATTTATAAATTAACTGGTAACGTCTGAGAGTGGATTTTACAAACAGCACAGACAAGCACCCGAGAGGAAAGATTTCACCAGTTTACATACAATATGTTGAATAAGAAGCGTTTGTAAGGGTTTAAGGGTTTAACAAGGACAAAAAAAGTTACATTGCAATTTACAACAAAACGTAATAAATTAGTCTGAAAACTGCTGACAACTAAATTAACTGTTAAGTACATTATATACCACAACTCATTCTCAACATCTCGTAAAAACACGATACGGTTCTGTTATTGAAAACAGACGTTTATATAGTGAAGTTGCGAGGCGCCTCTAGGGGGCGCCACGCATGCAGATGAAATCTAATGCTGTTGTTTCCTAACCAAACTGTGACCTTGACTACTGCCCAAAAAAACAGCAGCAAGGGTCTAAAATAAACACAATAGACCCACTATTTCTTTTTTTTACGTTTGTGTTTTTTGCCACACAGCAAAGAGAGGACAGGAAATGATGCAAGCAGGACTTGAATTCATGTCGCTCACGTGAGCACCACGGCTCAATGTGTCAAAAAGTCTAGATTAAAAGGGTCTCTTGTCTGTTCAAGCATGTGCCCCTTATTTTTTTTTAAATGAGTGAATCTGACACAAGAAAAGTATTTGTTTCTATTATAATGAATTTGCTTGATTTTAGGTAAAGCAAAATTGACTGACAGAAATCATTCGTGTCCAATTGATTTCCAGCTTTACAGGTTATTCACTGTAAAACTGTAACAGTTTGTTTGTGACTTTTCTTGTGAAAAAACTATTAAAACATATTCCTGCCTTGGTATAAGTTCCCCTTTAGCTGCTGATCTCAGATCAGTTATGTTTTTCAGTTTTATGTTTTGTGTTCTAGGACAGGGGTCTCAGACCAGCTCTCGGCTCAGATAGCCAGCTGCAGCTTGGTCAGATTTCTCTGGTGCATGTTGTGGTGTCTCACGAGCTCATCAGATCTGGCAAATTTCTTCTGACAATTTGGCCACCTGCAGTTAAAGGGCTTCTCACCTGGAGAGAGAGAGAGACAGAGGAAAAGAGAGAAAGAGAGAGAGAGGGAGAGAGACAGAGGAAAAGAGAGAAAGAGAGAGGGAGAGAGAGACAGAACTTTAGAATGGAAAACAATCTAATCGTAGAATAATAATGACTTTCGAAATGATTATATAAGAATAATGCCAATTTTTTTATTACTATTTATTCAGAAATGCAATTAATCTTTTAAAGCTTTACGTTTCCATCACAGAGTTGAAAGAGAAGCGAATTATGAAAAAAATGAAAAGGTTTACGCACTTGTTTTACCTGTATGTGTCCGGGTGTGAGTCTTAAGGTGGTCCGATCGCGAAAACTTTCTCTGACAGGTTTCGCACTGGAATGGCTTAACGCCTACACACACACAGGAACACACAAGCGTGGTCACGCACACACACACTCACACGCAGGGAGAGTAAGAGTTCACGCTACAGTACAGGCCTGAGGTGAGGCCGTCCTATGATGTGTCAGGGGGGAAGAGTTGTTTTATATTAAATATGTGAGAGTCAACGTCTGAGGTGAGTCCCTAAACACGACTGAACTCATAAAAATGACTGAGGCATGTTACGCCTTCAGACACTTGAATTTGTAAGTGAAATGTAAACATGTATCCAGCCTTGTGTGAGAAACTGCTGTCTGACACAAACCGTGTAATCATTTTGGACTTTTTTTGTTTCTCAGTTTGTGAAGATTGTGAGAAATTTTTAATGGAAATTTGTAATTTTTTATGGTCTGTCTATCTGTTCTTTTTTCCTTAGCATCACTTTGGTTTGAGGAATTGTGGGTAATTAGAATCACAAGTGTAGGGGGCGTGTCTCTCTGCACCCAATCGTGTTCCTCCGTGCGTTAGTACTACAGGAAAGCAGGAGACAGAGGGATCAAACCTGTGTGTCTCCTCTGATGTCTCTTCAGCTGGTCTGATCTGGAGAACCTGCGGCCACAGTCCGTGAAGTCACACTGATACGGTTTCTCTCCTAAAACATGAACACAACCAAACACTGCTGATCACATCATCACAGCAGACCTGCACAGCATCCTGAGGCTCAAGAACGTTTTCATAACGTTTCTAATGACCAAACATTTTTGTTACTTGAATGTTATTTTAAATGTTCTAGGAATGTTTAAATGCTTATTTCTAAAAACAGTTCTTTGATTTTTCTAAATGATTTAATGTATTTGATTTATGTCATTTGTTTGTAAATTATATAAAACATTTGACTAATACTGTTTAACGAATACCGTTTTTAATGTATCACATACAGGTTCTACTAAGACGTTTGTGATCACCTTGAAGGAACATTTTGAGAACGTTAGCCAGCACCCTGGAAACGTTCTGTGTTAGCAGGTGAGCTCACCTGTGTGTTTGCGGCTGTGCATCTGTAAGTGGGACAGTTTAAAGTATCTTTTGTTGCAGCCGGGGTACGCACACATGAAGGGTCTTTTCTCGTTGGTCTCGGATGAGCGCACTATAGCGGGGGTGATGCCCGGCACTCTCCGCACATCCTAGGAGAAAGTCAACAGCGTTTAATCCCGAAACCCAGGCCCTTGAATAGCACAAGACTCGCAGCAGGGGGAAAATCGCAAGTGATTAGCATGTCCAATCGGTTCATTACTGCAGAATTAGCTGTGAAATGATCATTGAGAATTAGCCATGCTACTGATATGAGCTCTGACTGTGAACTGTTAGTCACGGACGTTAGGCAGACCTCATTTCACTGCCTCACTCCCCCCAACCTCCCCTTTGCCTCATTTGCCCACCGCTAAAGCCCATCTGCTCTTAATTAACTAGCGCTTAGCATAATGGCGTTTCCGTACGCTGGCACTGTAATGAATGAGTGTTAAGTGCTATTGATAAGTAAATTACTAAACTGTTCTACCGGTGTAGTGCCAGATTTATTTATTGATCCCACAGGGGCGATAACACGGCAGGGAAAGCAATACAGCCCCGCATGCTAACACGCTACGTTTGATTTGTATGTGGCGGTCAAGTTCAAATAGCTTTTTTTTAGGACCGTGTTTGATTATACATTTTAAAAGGTAAATTATTGTCCACAAAAGTGTTTTTCACTGCCTCAAATAACAAAATCTTAAACCAAGTTTGGTGACTGTAAACAAATGATTCTACAAAATTGGTGCACGGTGCAAAAATATTTGTGCATTTTTAACAGCATTTAGTGGCCATTTTGTGTGACAAATGTTGCGACGTTTTATCTGCAAGCGTCTCAAGTTTAACATCATTCACCCGTCGCTCCGTGACACCACAAAGCGAGAGAGAGAGAGAATAAACAGAGAAGTGAGGAGAAGCGTTTGACTCTGAAAGAAAACATTTCTGGGTTTTGTCTTCTTTAACTCCGCTGACAGACATTAATTAAGATCTAATGATTTATACGTATGAGCAGCCGGGTGACTGGAAACTGCAGCTTTATGGCTAATGGACTTTTGAAGTGATTTCTCTTCTCCATTCATCCTGAAATGCCTTTCAAACGCGTCGACTGCGTCGCTGCCTTCTCTCACAGTTCTGACACTGCCTCAGTCTTTCATTGAGCCGCTTCGCTTAAACTTGCATCAGCCTCATTTTCATTCCTTGTTTAAGACATTGGAGCGAGTCTTAACATGAAACGTCAGTGTTTTTTTCTTTTTAGTACATTATTTAATCAAGCCTTGATTAAGAGTTTTAAGGAGTTTTGTGTGTGTGTTTGCATGTGTGTTTGAGGTTGTGTGTTATATGTGTGTGTGTTTATATAAATTGGGTGTGTGTATGTGTGTGTATGAGATGTAGTTTGTGTACTTGTGTGTGTGTGTGTCTGGATGGATTGTATGTGTGCATGCGGTGTGTGTGTGTGTGCGTGCATGTGCGTTTGAGGTGATGTTTTAGCTGTGTGTCGTAGGTGTGTTTGTTTATGTATTGGTTATACATTTGTGTGTGTGAATGGATTGTGTGTGTGTCTGGATGGATTGTATGTGTGCATGAGGTGTGTGTGTGTCTGGATGGATTGTATGTGTGCATGAGGTGTGTGTGTGTGCGTGTACACATCTCACCCTGACCTTGGATCAGTGTGAGCACATATTGCGAGCACACAGCAGTGTGTGTCCTGAGATTGAACTCAGTCGGCTGTGAGCAGAGACACACTGACCTGCAGGCCTCTGAAGACCCCGTGGGTGTGTATGCGGTACTGCGTGCTGCAGCTGTACATCATGGGCGTGCTGGGGTCACTTTCATAACCCGCTGCATGACTGCGATCAGAGAGAGAGAATGTTTCTGTTATTGCCATCAGTTGTGTGACGATGATATAACCTGAGCAAACACAAATCAAAACGATTTCCTGTTTTCTGTTACACATATCTAAACATGCTTCTGACAAGACAGCATAAGTTAGAAATAAAAAAATAAGTAAATTTAAGAAAAGTTAGTTTTTGAGGATGTGTCTTGAATTAATTCTTTTATCCTTTTGGCTACAAATTGTTGCATTTTGCATTTTAAGACAAACTGTTTGTTTTAGGAAACTATAGTATAAAATAAAATCAAATATTTACTCTTTAGAAGTCTCTCAAAATGTGTGAGAAAACTGTTTATTTATATTTATAGAAAACTTAGTATTCAGAGAAGTGTTTTAAAAAAACATTGTTATATAACTACAAAATGACTGAAACATCAACGGTGCGTAAAACATAGAAAAACATCCACAACCGCGACACGAGAAAGTAACAGTTAATAAAACACAGCCGCTAAGTCACAACTTCTATAAAGTCCCACAGCAGACGCGGTCTGTCCTAAATCTCTGTGCATTATATCACAGGGTTTAGATGACACCGAGGGCACGGCTGGCCATAAAACACACACTCTTTGGAAGCCATGTTGACGTTGGGGCAAATTGCTCCCTGTTCTAGGTGCAATATTTTTACCCCAAAAACCTGATGTAGGGCCAGTCAGAGAGATGAATGGGGAATGTATGGTCTTGTGAACTTCTGCATGAACTTCAGAGGAATGTCTCCTAACGTTGTAAATACGTTTTCTATTTTAAC
Organism: Yasuhikotakia modesta; assembly: GCA_036877545.1. Taxonomy (NCBI): domain Eukaryota; kingdom Metazoa; phylum Chordata; class Actinopteri; order Cypriniformes; family Botiidae; genus Yasuhikotakia; species Yasuhikotakia modesta. The sequence continues at coordinate 10,307 of JBAJNP010000759.1, read as the reverse complement.
ACACTAATGCTATAGATGACGCCTTTTATGTTTCGTTTGCTTTTATGAATTTTTTATGTTTGTTGTGTCGTTGTGAAGTTATAAGTAAAATTTTCTCTCAGTGCTTGAAGCAAAATCGACTTGGTGAGTTTAGTGTAAGACAGCGAGGTATAAAGTTTTCTTTGTCTGTACAAATATAAAACAAGCCAAGCAGAATGCTGGTCCAAAACTGGATCCTGCATTAAATCTCCTAACAGGTCATTTGTTTACCTCAGGCCCAACATAAAGCGCTACCCGGTCTCGCAATGGGCAGGGGATTTGAAGGTATGTAGTGAACTAAGGTAAAGATGTGTATGGGAATCACTGAGTCCACAGCAGGAGATTTTGTAAGATCGAACATCATGTTTTAAACCAGTTCTGTCCTTTTTATTTATCAGCGCATGAATCACTCTGTCACCCTGGGCTCCACCGGCCCTGTCAGGGAGTCGGGGGGGGGTCACGCTCACCCCCCCGCCCGGCCCAACGTGACTGCGGATTCCCACTTCGCTCTCAGAGGGAGTAGAAACCGTCCCATTGTGCAGCGATACGCTTCCACCCCCCCGCTCAGCTCTCTTCCTCCGGCCCGGCGTGGTCAAGGCTGAGGTGCCACTGGCAAATATACGGCAGGATATCATTCCCAAGCCAGACAAAACAGAGACCAAATCCGCATGGAATCTGCTCTCTGTTGTGAGGTAATTATTTTTGGTCACGACCCGTTTCGCTAGAGATTATCGCTACAAAACTTTATTTAAATGTAAAGCGTGTCATTTTGTTATTTAAGTTATATATAAGTTATTTTCTTATCCCAAATATAAAGGAATAGTTCAAACAAAAATGTAATATTCCCATCATTTATTTACTCTGATGTTATTTTTGAATGAGGAACACAAAAGAAGATATTTTGAAGTATGTTGGCAACCGCACAACACTAGCATCCATTGACTTTCATTGTATATGTGAGGGTGAATAAATAATGAAAAAAAAAACGTTTTTGTGTGAAGCTTCCTTTAAAACGCAAAAACTACATCATATCAGTCAAAACATTTGATGTTTTTTCCTCAAATGGTCTAAATTAAATGGCTTTGTGGATCTTTCAGAAACGGCCCAACGCAACAGTAACTAAAGTCCAACGTAACTGAAGAACTGAATTGTGCTACGAGAGGAACAGAACCGGGAATGTGTTGGTTTGCACGTCAAAACCGTCTTCAAATCGTAAATATCTTCTCTAAATCATTATGTACTGTATTCAGTGTGAGTTTCAGTATGTGTTTGATGAAGCAGATTAACTGTCCTTTTGCAATACAGGCCGCGTGACACAAATCACCTCAGAGTTTGGACATGACAGCAGCGGGTCGGGTTGACCTACCTCTTAATTGTGGACGCCAAACTGTTGACAGGGTTCCAGGCCATGCACTCCAACTGTGACGCCATTTGATATAAATTATCACTGCTGGGATTCAAAACAACAGCAAACACTGTTTGAGCAAATGTGCATGTACGGCATTACACCTAACTGCTAACAGGGAACGTTCTCTGGACGTGGATAGCGTTCTCAAAAAGTTTTTTTAAACTTTTAGTTATTAAAAATGTTCTTGCAGATTAAATACATTAAGTTGTTAGTAGATTGTTGAAAATGTTACAAAATGAGCTAAGCAATAATGTTAATACAACGTCTAAAAACGTTTTGAACATTCCTTGAACTTTCACTTTTTAATGTTTTTGTTACTCGATGGCAATGTTAGGGAAACGTTCAAACAACCTAAAATTGTTAGCTGGGTAAGCACTACAAATTAATAAGCCTGATGTAAAGAATGCAGAGATGAAAAATAGCCCAGCTTTGCACAAAGGCATCCTGGGTAACAATGAATGAATGTGTCACACATGCACAGAGAAGGGGGGCTATCTCCCACCGGGTGATCGGTTAATCAAATCACTCTGACTAAAAACCTGCCATAAGTTATTAAAAGCCTGTCCGTGTGACCATTAGTTACCCTGCCAGCTGCTCCAAACACATAGTTTGGATTTATCTTCAGCAACTCTGACATCATAGTGTTTCATCACAGACAGGCAACAGCGTCTGTTGGTATGAACTGGTACCTGGTACCGGTCTTGCCTCACTGCTCAGAGAACGTCCCTGTATTTCTGCATCGAGTGAGTTTGTGTGAGAAAATAACAGCTGAGTCAATTGTGGTAAATGTTGAGTCAAAGCTTAATAGTTTATAGTTTGAGTCAAAACTTTATACAGATTCTGTAAGTGTGTTTTTTATGTCTTCATTTAAACTATTTTATGTGTTAATGTGTGTTTCGTGTTCCCTGGAAATCAAACTCATTGCCTTGGCTGTTGTTAGCATCCTTCTCTGATGTCTGATTTATGTTTCATTGTTTTAACACACAGACACAAATGCAGGAAGCTTGTATGTTGTTTGTCAATAGTTTCATTCGCTCAGATTTTTGCAACCAAATTTTAGCGCTATTTTAAAACAGCTGTAACTGAAAGCTTTTAGAAATATTGAGCTGTAGGTATCAGACATTTAATGTAAAAAACCAACACAGCGTTCCGATTGGAGCACAGCGTTCCCAGCCCCCGCGGCAGCCGATAGCGGACTGTTTATTACAACGCCGCAGAGCGACTGGAAAACGCAGTACGACCTGAGTCAAAGTCCTCTTATCATCCCAATTCTGTTATTTTGAATCTTTATGTTCCCTCTGGGCTGGAAAAACAACATGGTGAAACCATCCGTGGAATGTAAGATCACGTTGGGGCTGTATAGCGCGTAGCGTTAGCCCAAGTTGCAAAGGGAGTTCCTGGGAGAACAGTTAACCACTTATCAGAGCGAAAGAATTCAGCGCTGGTTTGAGAGTGTAAACGGGTGGTGGATTAAACCGTTTATCTTGGCTTAGTACACGCTGCTGTTCAGCACTTGACCTTTATTAATCGTATTCGACATAAACCAGCTTTGATTGGGCAACGCGCTGTAATGAAATTACGCTCATTTGCATTTTAAATCTGCTGCTCTTTGCTCTCCTGCATGGAACTTTCTTCTGATTGGTTGCAGATATTATGTAAGGATTGTTATCGCAGGAGTTATCATAAATTAAAAATGGGAAATAGTTTGATACCAGTAATTAATTATGGCTGTATATTTATAATTTACAAATTGTTCATGATATTAAATGTGTACTTTTTCAAATTTTTTTTAATTCCTATTTTTTTCCTGTAATATTACAGTACAGAACTAAATTGTACATTTTTACAGAATTTCATAGATACTTTTATTCAATTATGGGATGTTTCATGTTGTTTTGTTGTTGTTTCTGTTTATAGGACACCATCCGTTCTCTAACGCACAGGAAAAACAGCAATTCTTTGATCCATGTGGAAGTTACGACCGAGACACGGTGGGTGACTGTATTTTAACTTCCTGTACGAGTGTCGCCTCCCAGGCTCCTCTTCCTCTCCTTTTACTCAACTTCCTATTCCTTAATTCCTGTACGTGTTCTGTGGCATCGTGACTTTTTGGCATCGTTGTGTTTCTGATTGTTGCACAGGCCTGAAACTGAATTTGAACTCAAGGGTGTAACATCTATCGAAACTCTGAGAAATTTAGAAAACACCGTGCGAAGCCAAAATGCAATAACTCAAACGCAAACACCGCTACCTAATTAATATTCATGAGGATGATGAAATTCTTATAAACCCAGAGCCAATGAAAGTTCAGTGATGTGCATCTCATTTAAGGAGAGCTCTTTAAATACAGACACTATTGCGTTTGTGCTGTGATGTGTTTGCAGTTAGAGGACCGGAGCGTCACCTGTTGTACGGGTTCCTCAGGAGCAACGGTTGACTTCCTGTACAGCTGTCTGAGGAGCTGTGACAGCCGTACACAGGAGGTGGGACAGGGTACTGCTGCTCACCTGGAGACAAACACAAACATTAATGAGAAGCCAGACGTAGCTTTTGTTCCTCTTACAATTAGTTTGCATTTTGTGTTTGTTAGATGTTTCACCTCATTCAGACCATGTGATGATGTCCCTCTTCATATCCACTTTAAATCAATATTCACTGTTTTTAATTTGTACAGATATTTAATGAAGTGCATTTTTATCATGTACTTGTTTATACAGGCTGTTTAATCTGTTTAATCTCTAAAATGTGGTTTTAAATATTGAACATAACAAGCAAACGTGTTTTGTTTATCTTTTTTTAAATAGGAATTCTGATGCTACACCTCAGAAAGCACTTTAAAGTTTTACTTTTTTAATAGCTGTTGTTCTGAATACTGCAGTGCATTATTAAATTAATCAGAATTTTTATTAGTGCATTTTGTTTGTTTTGAGTCCCCGAAGAGAAATTCTCATGGCTGGACGCTCGCGGTATCATAACTTTGCTGTTCCAGGGAAACGCGTGATTGAGCGAGTGTATCGTAGCGCGTCAGGAATATGAGCGCGAGGGTGGGTGCTGGAGACACGGACGAGTACACTTAACAGTTATGAAAACAACAGGCCGACTTTCTTTGAAGCTACAGAGCGCACGACTCGTTTTCTATTTCAAAGTGCAAATGAGAAATTGGTGCCCCGGCTTATCCGGCTTCCATATTTTGAATGTGTCCCGTGATAGTTCCCAACATGTGGAATCGTGAGGAACATCCCAGTCCTGCTCCGAGGAAAAAGACCTCGGAGAAAATTTACAGCAGCGAGCACCGAACTGTCCGCTTAGCCGCTCGCTGAGGTTTAACATCGTGACGGCCGCAAGGGCAGAGAGAACTATGAGGAAAAACACTTCCCTGATTTACTGTTCAGGAATTGAGACAGTTTTGTGCAACTTGTCCTCAGAATGACATTAGAGAGAGGGTGCAGTAAGTTCAAACACCGAGGTCAAACTCCGGAGCGCAGGAAGTGTGTGAAGATTAGAATCTCCAGCAATACATACATTTATACAAACACAGTAAAGCGTAATTTAGTGTGTGGTGCGCTTGCGTTTACCCATGTTGCTTTGCTGCGTGATGGGGTCCTCGTGTTTAAAAGAGTGGTTGGGAAACTGTGAGTGGTGAGGGGCTGCGTGGCTGTAGTTTGTGGCTCCATCGAAAGCAACTGCGCTGTAACCTGAGAGAGACAAACACACACACACGTGTGTAAATATATGAAGTCAGCAGTTAGACAATAAGACATTCAATAGATATATTCAATATCTGCAATAGATATTCAGAAATATGCAGAAATGTTAAATTGTGTGTTAAGTTCAGTTTCATTCACTTTTATTTGTATGGCGTTTTTCACATGTAGTTTCAAAATAACTTTACAGGCTTTATTTTACAATCTGAAAATTAAATCGCAGTGCAATCCACAAATAATATTGACAAATCAGTATTAGAGGTTAAAGCTAATAGGAATATAAGACCCCTTCTTGTATTCTAATCACCCCCACCACACACACACACACACACACACACCCCTTATTCCCCAGTGGGGGCAAGTAGACAAGCTGTGCGAGGTAAATAAACGCTGGCAGGACAGTGCAGCAGAGAGCGACACCAGGTTTAGGGTGAATCATGCCTCATACTGACCCCAGGTCAGACACAACATCATAAATCAACATCTCCCACCGCCATCTTCATTAATTACAAGTCAACCACTTTCACCTCAGAGAGAGAAACTCATTAAAGTGACCATTTCTCTTCCACCACCAGCGTCTCTGCCACAGACGAAACTCGGGGGTCAGTAAAGTTCTGGTCTGTGGCATCTAATGCGACCCGGAGGGGCACGCGTTTTTTTCAAACTTTACATTTTTAAAATGCAATTTAGCTTATAGATAAATTTAATGGTGTTTTTGGAAACAACGTCTCTGGATTTGTGTTTGATATTATTTATAATTATTGATTTTTTCATTATAATTGATTGGCAAATACGTCACACTGTGTCAAATGTTACAAAACAATCTGCGTGTTTTGAATTGTTACCAAACTGTGACTGAGTGGTCGTGAGATTAATCAAAAGATTGTGAAATAATAATTTTAAATATTCCAAAAAAGTCATAATCAGGAAAAACTTGGGAAAATTGTAAAGCACAACCAATATTCAGACGTTGTCAGGAAGGACAAAACATTCTACAATCTTTTCTTTAGTTCTTTTCTGTGTTTGTGTGTCTCTGTTCTCTGATATTTGTTTTTGCATCTTATCTATTAAACTAAAAAAATGCATATTTTATTAAAAGTGCTGATCATACATTTGCTGTACATATTAATTTGGTACTAAAAATCTGATTATTGGCTGTCAGTCCCACAATGTCTGCAAACATATGATTATTGAATCATGCACTTAAAATTATTCGCTTTTTTTATTGTTTTTGGTATTTTTTTGGTATAGATTTACCATTCATTTACCCTTTTTTACTTCAGGCTGTCATGTTACAAATTATTACTGTATAAGCTGCAATTAATTTTACATTATTAGTGTGTTTTTGGTCAGATATCTTAATCATTTAGGTTTTTTAATATTTTTAACAGCTCTTTCTTCTTTGTTTAAAAAATGCCCTTTATTATTGTGAAAAAATATTTTTCTCGCCTGCCTGCGAAATCTTTATTATCCCATAAGTTGCGAAACTCAAGCCGGGGACATGAAATCTCTGAAGTACTGAATGATCATGTGTTTAAAGCACATCTTTACAATGACTGTGAACCGTTTGGCCAAAAACAGGAGCTTTAAGATGCGTAATTACTCAAGGTGGACAAATATGTGAGTTGATGACCCTGATGAAAGATAAATCACAGAAATCGTTCGCTTTTTTTCTCTGTGTGTAACTTACTGTTAAAACACATTCACACAAGCCCATCACAGCTCATCTAAACAATATAACACCCCTCTCACATTATAGATTCATCAGGCAAACATTATACAGAAGATTTGGTAGCGTGTGTTCATCTTTAACTTATGAAATTATGAAATTATATGTTTGACACAGCTAGTCTGGTAGAGTATTATGTTGACTTAAGTAATAATTATGAATATTTTTAGGTAATAAAGTTACTTATTTATTGGTTTAAGTTGTATAAATCAAGAAAAAATTTGCTTTTTGATTTATACAGTTTTTTTGCAGTTTTTGTTGTAGCAAATATTTTGTCACTTAAATACAAAAGTCAAAGTACAGTTGAAAATTGTTGTCATTGCCAGAGGGACATTGAAAAGTGTAAAAAAAAAATGTAGATTTTTTTATTGTACTATAAGATGTGAAGCCTATAATTGAATTTAGGGAAATGTTTTACTGTGTTATTGAATCTTTTGAACAGACAAATTTTAAACTGAAGGACAGAAAACTGAAATAATTGTAATTCATGTATGTCAGTAAATAAACTAACTTTAATGTTTTTAACTCATAATTAACAGATACCTGTAAACAACTAACACACTGCAGCACAATGTCCCAGACAAACCAATGCAAGATTACAGTGGCTGTAGTTTCTTACCCTGACTTCTGGAGCTGGGCTGGCTGTCCATGCAGTTGGACAGGTAAGGGCCATTGCTGAACATCCGTGGCTGACTAGGCGGAGGCTGGCTGGGTGTGGGGGCTCCAAAGGCTCCATACCTGCAGGCCCCGGTGCCCGTGAACTGTCCAGAGAAGTGCACTGTAAACGCGCTGAGGCCGCAGTGAGGGTCCTCGTGGGGGTCCGCTGCGCCCCAGGTGGGCTCCTGTTTGATGAAGGAGTGCTGGGCCAGCGAGCTGTACGGTGACCCAGTGTGGAAGTCCAGCATTGGGGCCCATTGCGGGGTGCTGGTCACGGGCAGCGGGCAGTTGCTGTTACCCCCTGGCAGCGTGGGCACGGGGGGCAGTAGTGTGTTGAGGTCACGTACATCAGATCCCATTGCTGGGCACTTAAGATACACCTGATGAGGGAAGCAAAGAGACAAAGTCCAACGGTTCTGATTCGAGTTTGGTGCCACAATCCAACACAAAGTCAATGCGGGTCAAATCCGACGAGGTGTCATCACCGAGTCACAGCCAATGAGGTTCGCTCCAAAAAACAGAGTGTTTCGATGAGGGCAGTTCTGTTGTTTTCAGTCAGAGTAGTCCATGTTGCAATGGAGAGACGGGCGAGAGAGGGAAAACAGACTCAATGTGAGGGGCAGGGAGGTCCCAGCAGGGGAGAGTTCTCGCAGGGTCTGTGAATGAAGTGAGGAGAACAGGAGAGAGGGCAGAGAGATCGGAGAAGAGGTGTAACTCCTTTCTTGCACGCCTGTTTTCTTTGGAGGCCCGTACGGAGCTCACGTACAGACCCACAGTGAGGAGTCAGGGGGCGGAGCCACAGCCTGTGAAGAAAGATGAGTGTAACACTTCATTCATTTAGATCTCCCTGTACAATACTCCTCCCTATATACAGCATGCAGGGAGTCTCAATAAACTGTGTGTGTGTGTTTGTGGGAGTACCGTAGGTGGATAACAATGATTCAGAGAGTTTTCATGGTGTTTCAGGCAAAAATAAGCAACATTTTAGCTCCACAATTTCATATCTGGCTGTGAAACATGCAGAAATTTTTAATACATTCACTTCTAGGGCTGCATCAGAATATTTACCAAGCAGAAATAGGTTGTAATTTTTACGTGTTAACAGTTAACACATAAATCACTCGTTTTTATTATTATTTATTTTTTGGTTCAGATAAGTTTTAAAACTCTCGATCTGCAGGCAGTATAACAGGATGACGCCCGTGACGTAACACGTCGTAAGGAGCGTGCGCGCGCCCGGCTGTATCGTGACCCGTACGCGTTTATATGCAGAAACAAACGCGACTGGCTTTTTATAAATTACGAGATTTTATTATATTTTAACCCTTTAACTCGGTTACATTAACATAAAATTGATATTTATAATCGTGTTTAATAAGTGGAATATATTTATTATAGCTTTTTATAAAATCGTTGCTCTAATAGTATTAAAGTGCGTCTGTCTTTATTTTAATTTATAACATATAATATAGTTAATAGATTTTAACTAATAGATGCAGGTAATTGTTTCCAAAACCTCGTTATTTTAACTCCATAACATTAATATTATTATTAATAATGATGATGATGATGATGATAATAATGTGGTTTTAATTAGACTATTTATATTTCATTTAATGTGATGTAATAATAAATATGTGGTTTTGCCTCTTTCATATGTATTTTTCTATAGTTTATATATTGACATACATTAAAAATCTCTGAAATTGTTCAATACAGACACGCGTTACGTTTTTAAGTGGCTTGTAGTTTTTACCCAACGCTTCTTAAGAAACTTTCTTAAGAAAGGAAAGTCATTAACCTGAGAAGTCTTAAAAGTTTATACAGCAACAATAAAGATTCAAGCCGTAACGAAAGAAGATCCGTCCATAACTTAATCTTAACCTCATGCTTTTATTTTAATCGTTTTTAAATGAGATATTTTTTCTTATGCATGTTTTGCTTACTTAAATAAAATATAATCTCATAATTGAAAAGTTTTATTTTAAAGCACAATGCAAATTTGGTTTACGTTAAAAACTAAAACGAATGACAATCACATCTGCAAGTTTTCAGCGTTAATAAAACTTTGTGTTTCTAATCATTTAATGTAAACGTTCCTTTAACGTTTAGAGGTTTTAAACAAACCCAATAGTTCATGTGTTCAATTTACATCAAATCAAAACGTCGCACTTAAAACCGTGTGAACGAAGAAACGTGTTGATGGACGTGTTTTGCTCTTTCATCGATGAAAGCAGATGAGAAATAGACGTTCACTTAAAACACAACACACCGTGCGGTGAGGAACGCTTACGCACCCCTACACACACTCCCTGCTCAGGGTCCGAGTCCTGCTTGACCCCTGGCGTCTCCAGCCCGGGATGGACCTCAGCTGCAAGTCCTCACCTTCAATCTGGAGATGTGAAAACAAACTAGTCCTGCATGAAACTGTTCGCACTTAGTCCATTTTTAGCGCTGACTTTAAACCAGGGCGCGTGGCCATTCATAACCATTTGCGCAATACTTACAATAACAGTAACAGACAGTGACTGAGGTTGTGATTCCGCAGCGCCTGTGAAAAATATGGTGCGACTTAAATCCAGACGCTTTAATGGACCGGGATGAAACGTTACATTAGCGTTTTAATAATGATCGTGCGAATTTTGCCTAATCGTCGCCAAGGGCTGCCAGTCATCTTAAGACTCTGGAGCGGAGAAACATGAGAGCGCGTGTTAGCTGCACCAGGTTAAAAAGTTAACATAAAATATTAATAATAGCATAAAACTTGTGTATTATTGCTGAATTTGGAGCC